>DWQL01000357.1:0-15969 GCA_018231265.1 Noctuana haematospila | reverse complement strand
AACATCCATACAAGATTCGCAGATCGTTGAACATTCTAAACAATTGCTTGCTTGGCCGCACAAAGCTTCATTTGTTTCTATTAGGCCTCGTTTATTACGCACAGCTGCAGAATCATCGTTTAGATTTGTTTGTTCATAATGATGATTATGGATTTGACAAATATTTCCTGCAGCTTTCGTTGCGTCAGCAATGGCTTCCACAATTGTTGCCGGTCCTAGATTAGCATCTCCAATCACATAAACATCTTTTAAATTTGTTTCTAACGTTGCTTGATTTGACACGACTTTCCCATATTGATCAGTTGTAATCCCAATTGATTGATAAAAGTCTGTATCAACTTTTTCACCAACAGCAGCTACAACTGTATCAGCTGGAACTTCCGTATATTCGCCTGTTCCAACAGGTTTACGACGACCAGAGCCGTCACGTTCACCTAAGCGCATTTTTTCACAAGTTAGTAACCCATTGTCCAATTTAATTGGTGACAATAGCTCTAAGAATTCCACACCATCTTCTAACGCGAAGTACAACTCTTCCTCATCAGCTGGCATGTTACGTTTGTCTCGACGGTAAACAACAGAAACCTTCTTCACTCCCGGTAAAGTAGTTGCAGCTCTAGCACAATCCATTGCAGTATTTCCACCGCCAACCACTACGATTTGTTCACCATATGGATTGACTTGAGGATTTTCGCGATTGGCTTTTAAGAATTCTAGCGAGTTTAGCGTTTCACCTGCTTCTAATCTTAACTTCCCATGTTTCCATGCACCGATTGCATAAATAACATTGGTATAGCCTTGTTCACGTAATGCTTCAATACTCGGTGCAGCTTTTCCAGTCTTAAATTCCGCTCCCATAAATTTAGCCATTTCAACATCGTTTTGAACAGATTTCATTGAAATTCTAAATTCTGGTACGATTTGACTACAAACTCCGCCGATCGTATCTGCTTTTTCAAATACAGTGACTGGCATTCCTTCACGAGCAAGTAAGAATCCAGCAGAGATTCCAGCTGGTCCACCACCTACAACCGCTGTTTTAGGCGCATTTTCTTTTCGAACTGGTTTTTCCATCGTCGCCATTAATTCGTCATAAGCATGTTCAGCCGCTTCCAGTTTTGCCTCACGAATTTTGATCGATCCTTCATAGAACTGACGGGTACATTTTGTCATACAAGGATGCGCACAAATTGTTCCCGTTATGAAAGGCAACGGATTTTTATCCACGATCACTTTTAAGGCCTCCAAATAGTTACCTTCGCTAACGTAACGAAGATAAGCTGGAATATCTTGATCGATTGGACAACCTCCGTCACTACGACAAGGAGCTGTATAACAATTAGTTAATTGAACGGTTGTACGTAGTTTAGGGCTTTCAGGTAATTTGATTGATTTTTTGTAGCGACCTTGTGTTTTTGCTTTTTCAACGATTGCTGTCAGTTTATCTAGATCAACACGTACTTGTGTTGGATAATCTGATTCACTTAACAGATTCGCTACTTGGTTCATGCGTTGATAGCCACCTGGTTTCAATAATGTTGTAGCCATCGTAATCGGCCAAATCCCCGCATCAAAAATATCTTTAATATTGAAAATATCTGCACCGCCAGAATAAGAAATTTGCAGTTTTCCATCGAATGCATCCGACAATTTTTTAGCTAAGGAAATACTCAATGGGAATAATGAACGTCCTGACATATACATTTCATCCCCAGGTAATTCATCTTCAGCAATCCCAACAGGAAAAGTATTCGTAATTTTCACGCCAAAGTTTAACCCTTTCTTGTCTGCTAAAGTCTGTAGTCGTTTTAGCATCGGAACCGCATCTTCAAATTGTAAATCTGCTACAAAATGATGATCATCAAAAACCATATAATCAAAACCTAGTTCATCCATTGTTTGACGTGTGTACTCATAACCAAGCATAGTTGGATTACACTTAATAAATGAATTTAACCCTTTTTCTTCTAATAAATAAGTTGTGATTCGCTCGATTTCGTCTGATGGACAGCCATGTAGTGTAGAAAGTGTGATTGAACGGCACACATTTGGACTGATTCCTTCGATAAATTCTTTGTCGATAAAGTTGAATTGTGGTAAGTATTTATAGGCAGCTGCTTTACATTCTTGCCAAATCGGTGTATTTTCAGCATCTTGCATATCTGTAATATATTTATCAACTTTTGGCGACTGAATACCAGCTAAGTCATACCCAACACTCATATTGAAAATAAAACCATCTGGGTCTCCTAAACCAAGTTCTTTACTAAGTAGTTTTAAAACAAACCACCCTTTGACATATTCGTCATAAGCTTGGGGAACACGCAATTCAGTTGACCATTCTACGTTGTAGCATTCATCAGCTGCTGTAATACACGGCTTACTTACAGGTAAATCTTCTCCATCAATGACTTGAACTGTTTTAACTTCAAAAAAACGTGAACCGGTCAAATAAGAGGCAATAATATTTTGAGATAACTGGGTATGTGGTCCTGCAGCAGGGCCACAAGGTGTCTCCATTTTTTCACCAAATAAAGGCATTGTCTTACTGGAATCAGCTTTATAAAACTTTCTTACACCAAAAATTGTTGATTCATTTTTATATTCGTTTAAGATCCAGTTCAATAACCCATCGATCGAAATCGGGTGCATGATGTCACTCATGTTTGTCACTCCTTTTTATTTTTCTAAGCTAGTAATACTAGCTATTGATTCTTGTCCAAAGCGATTGTGCTTGTACTTGAGCATCATGCCAGATTTTTTCTTCATCAACGCCTTGTACTTCTCTATTTTTCATACGAATCTCACCATTGATAATTGTATCGGTAACAGCGCCACCATTCATGCCAAATAGAATATGAGAATTATAATTGTCTTTTGTCATTGGTGTTGGTCCTTTATAATCCAACACAATCACATCTGCTGCTGCATCTGCTTCTAAAACGCCAAGTTTTTTTTCAAAATAACGATTTGCCATTTGTGGATTATTATTGAATAACATCTGCGGGATTTCTGCCCAAGCAGCATTTGGATCTGCTAAATGATGTTTGTGAATGATATTTCCCACCTTGTATGATTCTGTAAGATCATTCGTGTAACCATCTGTTCCCAGTCCCATTAAAATGCCATACTCATTAAGCATCCGCATTGCTGGCGGACAGCCTACAGCATTTCCCATATTAGATTCTGGATTTGTTACAACCATTGTATTAGTATCTCGTAATAGTTCCATTTCATGGGGATTGATATGAATACAGTGGCCTGCCATTGTTTGCTTCCCTAAAATACCCAAGTCATATAAACGATTTACGATTGGCTTTCCATATTTTGCAAGTGAATCATATACATCAGCGATGTCTTCTGCAATATGGATATGATAACCAACCCCTTCTGGCGTATAAGCAGCGCAATGTTCTAACGATTTGTCGGATAACGTAAAGGCTGCATGCATTCCCATCATCGCTTTTTGCATATCATCACTGCGTTCACCGCTTATCTTGATAAAGTCAGCATTTTCTTTAACTGCTGCTTTCATTTTCGCTTCACCATCTCGATCGGATACTTCATAACATAAACAAGTACGAACCCCCAGTTCATCTGCTGCATTAGAAAGCTGGGTCAAACTACCTTCAATCGCACCATAACTAGCGTGATGATCGAAAACTGTCGTCACTCCATTTTTAATACTGTCCAAGTAGGCAATTTTAGCGCTATGATAAGAGTCTTCTAAATTCAATGTTCGATCGATACGCCACCATTGTCCCTCTAAAATATCCATAAAATTTTTAGGATGATAGTTATTGATACTTAATCCTCTCGCGAATGTACTATAGATATGATTGTGCATATTGATAAATCCTGGCATAATCACGCCGCCTTTGGCATCTATAAATTCAGCTTTGGGAAACTCTTTGCGTAAATCCGTTGTTGCTCCTACTGCTTTGATTTTCTGACCCTCAATTGCCACACAACCGTTCTCAAAAAATGTCCCTTCCTTGTCTCTTGTGATCAGTCGTCCATTTCCTATTAATAACATCATTGCCCTCCTATATTTCTTTTATTTTTTTGCCGAAAATAGAAATCGCTTTCATAAAGGATAGTTCAAACATTCACGAATAAATCGTTATCTGAATAACAATTTATATATTCTAATCTCACGCTAAAAAAGCGCTTGCAATCATACTCATGATGAACTATTTCCTCTAACTCGATTAAATTATACCACCATACCTAAAAAAAAACAATGCTACCTAAAAAATATTTTTTAGTACAAAACGCCCATTGTCTTGTATTATGATTTACTGCATGATATTATTACACACGAAGCGAATTATAGATAACCATTTTTCTCTAAAAATGTCTTTATATATATCTATTATTTTCTCAAAATTGTAAAACAAGCGAAATCAAACCTAAAGTATCATTCAATTTACTTAAAAATAAACTCTGTAAGATAGAAAGGAGTGAAATTATGCTTTCCGATGAAAAATTAAATTTTCTGACTCAAGTTGCTAAAGCTTTGGCTGGTCAGTTTGGTGAAAATTGTGAAATCGTTATTCATAAAATCAATGAAAACAATGTTAACAATACCATCGTCTCTATTGAAAATGGCCATGTTTCTTCGCGTCAGCTTGGGGATGGACCCTCTCAAGTTGTTTTAGAGGCATTAAAAAAAGATCCAGCTGATTTGATCGATCACGTCAATTATTTGACGCGAACACATGATGGTCGTATTTTAAAATCAAGCACCGTTTATTTCAAAGATAAATCTGGTAGCTTAGATGGAATCTTTGCCATCAATTATGACATCACCGCTTTGATTGCGGCCGAATCAACGTTAAAATCACTTGTTTCCATCGATGAACAAGAGGATGAGAAAGAACCTGATTATATTCCTCAAGATATCAACGAACTTTTAGATGATTTGATTGATGAATCAGTGAAATTAGTTGGCAAACCTGTTCCATTGATGACAAAAGATGATAAAATCAAATGCATCCAGTTTTTAAATAGCAAAGGAGCCTTTTTGGTAACAAAATCAGGCGACAAAGTAGCTGGATTTTTCAATATTTCAAAATATACATTATATAGCTATATCGATGCTAAGTAACTATTCGGGATTTATTATTAGGCAGTTGTGTTCTTTTTGAACCTAACTGCCTAATTTTTATTTTCCCTAATATAGTAAGAAAGAGTAAAAGCAATTAATTTTTTTTTTTAATTGTGGTATTATAGATTGAGTTTATTATTGAATTTAATTTTTGATTGTTGATATAAATTGGAGGGCACTACTTTATGGGAATTAGAAGTCATGTAGCGATAGCCGCTGGAAAAACTTCTCAATGGGTTTTACAAACTTTTTTCAAAGGCGGCAGTAGCTATCCTGGAAAACTAGCACTAAAAATCGATCCAAAAATTTTGGATACCTTGGCAAAAGGTTATGAAATCGTCGTTGTTACTGGTACGAATGGAAAAACATTGACTACTGCTTTAACGGTAAATATTTTAAGACAAGAATTTGATCACGTACTGACGAATCCAACAGGTGCGAATATGGAACAAGGAATCGTTTCAACGTTCTTATCTGCCAAAAATAAAAAAGCAAAAAAGAAATTTGCCGTTTTAGAAATCGACGAGGCTAGTTTAAGTCGTGTTACAAAATATATCGAACCAAAACTATTCTTATTTACAAATATTTTTCGAGATCAAATGGACCGCTACGGTGAAATTTACACTACTTACAAATTGATTGTAGATGGTGCAGCGGCTGCTCCTAATGCTCCAATCCTATGTAACGGTGATTCACCGATCTTCAACTCAGTTGAAACGATCAATCCGAGAAAATACTATGGGTTTAATCATGAGCCAGATAAAGAGCAAATGGCTCATTACAATACAGATGGACTACTTTGCCCAAAATGTCACCATATTTTACATTATAAAATGATCACTTATGCTAATCTTGGAAAATATTATTGTCCAAACTGTGGTTTTCATCGTCCTGAACTAGATGTTCAACTTACCGAGATGGTTGCAATGGATAATACTTCTGCTGATTTTGTCATTGATGGTTCTGAATATAGCATTGCTGTTGGGGGAATGTACAATGTCTACAATGCCTTGGCTGCTACGGCTGTTGCAGAGCATTACGGTGTTGCGCCGGAAAAAATCAAATCAGGACTAAGCTATGATGAAAAAGTATTTGGTCGCCAAGAAACCATCAATATTGATGGTAAATTATGCACGTTGATTTTAGTTAAAAACCCAGTTGGTTTAAATCAAGTGATCGACATGATGGGCCTTTCTCCTTATTCTTTCTCACTTGTCTCATTATTAAATGCGAATTATGCAGACGGTATCGATGTTAGCTGGATCTGGGACGGTGACCATGAGTCGTTTGCCCAAATGGACATTCCCGAAGTGATTGCTGGTGGTGACCGCCATACAGATATGGCTTTACGACTAAAAGTTGCTGGAATTCCTGAAGATAATTTAAAAGAAATCCCTAATCTTGAGGATGTAATCACGGCAATCAAAAAATTGCCGACAGAACGTGTTTATATTTTAGCTACGTACACGGCAGTTTTACAGTTACGAAAACAACTAACTGCTCAAGGTTATATTAAATAGTTGTGTATCGGTGTGAAACACTTTTGTCTTATGATCTTCTGAAAAAATAAAATACGAATGAGGTAAAAACAATGACTAAAGAATTAGTTGTATGCCATTTATATGGAAATCTACTAAATACTTATGGTGATAATGGTAATTTACTAATGTTAAAATACCTTGCTGAAAAAATGAATGTCACCTTTCGTTCTGAGATCATCAGTATTTATGAACCTTTTGACCCGAATAAATATGATTTAGTTTTCGTTGGTGGTGGTCAAGATTTTGAGCAACTGATCATTTCTGAAGATATCCAAACTAAAAAAGAAGAACTGACCGAATATATTGAAAATGATGGCGTAATGTTGGCAATTTGTGGTGGATTTCAATTGTTAGGCCACTATTATATGGGAGCTAAAGGTGAAAAAATCCATGGAATCGGTGCTTTGGATCACTATACGTTAAGCCAAGATAATAACCGCTACATTGGTGATATTGTCATTCATAATGAAGAATTCAATGAAACGTATTACGGTTTTGAAAATCATAATGGCCGAACTTTTCTCGGAAAAGGTGAGCGTCCTTTAGGGAATGTAATCAAGGGAAAAGGCAATAATAGTGAAGACGGTTCTGAAGGTGTAATCTACAAGAATGTTTTTGGTTCTTATTTCCACGGACCGATTCTTGCTCGTAATGAGAACCTAGGCGTTCGCTTGATCAAAACTGCCTTAGAAAAAAATACAGTGAACCCTTTGAGGTCCCACAAGAGGTATTGACTGTTAAATAAACAAAAAAGTGTTAGGAAAAAAATCCTAACACTTTTCTTGTTTATTTTTAGGCATCTACACCAGGCTCTGAAGCAATAATCGTCAAGTCTCCTTCGACACGCCATTTTGCGATATCATTCGGTAAAATAAAGCTTGTTCCTTTACTCAATTCATAGCTTTCAGTTTTAACCGTCTCAACCTCTTCAATGATCAACTGACCGACACCATCAATGACTGTTGCTAATGTATACGGCGCATTTTTTTTAAGATTCAATACACCTTTGACTTGCCATTCATATACATTGAAAAAAGGTGTTTTCAAGTAGGTAATAATACTTGATTGCCCTTGGTTTTGTTGCTGGATCGATAATTGTGCCTCTTTAGCTGGAACTGTCGTAACATCCACAGATTGTTGAATGTGCAGTTCTCTCGTTTGGCCTTGATCATCTTTTCTATCGTAGTCATATACACGATACGTTGTATCACTACTTTGTTGTGTTTCTAAAATCATGATCCCTTTACCGATTGCATGGATCGTTCCACTTGGCACATAGAAAAAGTCACCTTTTTTAACTGGAACTTTTTTCAGTAAATCATCCCAACGTGCTTCTTTGATCATTGCTTCTAGTTCTTCACGGCTCTTGGCATTATGTCCATAAATAATCGTAGATCCTGGTTCAGCATCGATAATATACCAACACTCGGTTTTTCCAAGTTCGCCTTCATGAGCCAATCCATAAGTATCATCTGGATGCACTTGCACAGATAAATCATCTTCCGCATCCAAAATTTTTGTTAATAAAGGAAAAACATCGCCCTTGGCATGACCAAATAGTTCACGGTGATTTGCCCAAAGTTCGTCGAGCTTTTGCCCAGAAAAGACACCATTCTCCACAGTGCTAACACCATGAGGATGCGCACTGATTGCCCAGTCTTCTCCGATTTTATTACTTGGTAAGTCAAAACCGAATACAGTGTGTAAACGATCGCCACCCCAAATTTTTTCTTGGAATACTGGTTTTAGAAATAAAGGTTGCTGCATAGTTTAGAGACTCCCTTCCATTTATACTCGTCAATTATACCACTAAAAAGAAAGCGATTCATCTTTGTTTGCTATTTTTTTCTTTCAAATAAATGTCAATCAATTCATCTCTTTTTTCAATGTACGTTGCTCTCTCATCTACGGGATGAACTCGATTAGATAGAAAAATAAACGCTTCTTTTTCTTTTAGATCAATTAGCAAAAAAGTTCCTGTATACCCAGTATGAAATAAAAACGGCCTTCCTGTTAAATCAGCTATCAAATCCCATCCTAAAGAACGATGTCCGCACTTATCTGGTGTTTGATCCGCCAACAACAAACAAACTGTCTGCTTTCTTAATACTCTCGTTTTCTGATACAGGCCTTCATTCAAATACATTGAGGTGAATTTTTTAAGATCAGCTAAGTTAGTGAATAAACCAGCATTGCCAGCATGTTCAGCTAAAACAAACGCTTTTGGATCATGAGTTTGTCCGCGAATCACACCTCTTACGGGATGGTTTTCTGTTGGTACGGTTTTGGATGGATCTGATGGTAAAAAGCAACTATCCGTCATATCCAAGGGGTCTAAAACACGTTCCTTAAAAATTTCAATGACGTCTTTCTCTAGCAATTCTTCTAACATAAATCCCAATAAAATCGTCCCAGTATCTGTATATGCTACTTTTTTCCCTAAAGATTCCCCTGAGCGAACCAGATTATATGCCTGCTGCAATTCACTTTTCGATAAAGCATCTCGATTTTCAATATAACTTTGAATATCAGATGTATGAGTCAATAGATGTCGAATCGTTATTTTTTCATCTTCAAATACTGGATAATAATTTTTGAAAGGTGCATCAATTTCAATAATTTTCTCTTCCATCAATTGTAAGACCACTGTTGTTGTACAAATAACTTTTGTCAAAGAAGCAACATCAAAAAGCAGCGAAGGCTTTAGCTCTTCGACTGTAGGTATAAGTTGAGCATTTCCCCAGGTATGATCTTCGGATGCTGTGTCAATCATAAATGAAAAACTAACACCAGGAAAAACACCCTCATTCATCAAAGTCTTGATTTTTTTGCTTGTTTCTTTATACATCATTCATTTTCCTCATTGCTTTTATTCTTATTTCTCAACTAGTTTCGTACAAACCACCATTCAATGTCACTTGGATCATAAATGGTTAAAATGGTTAATTTTTTATCAACAAAAAATTTTTGCTGCTTATTTTCTAAATGCTGCTTAAGTAATTTCATTTCAGTTTCAGTTTCTAATCCTAAAACGAAAAAATCTACTCCCAAACATTCTTCACTCTCTAGTTTGTTCTCATTTTGTGTGACAGAATCTGCCAAGTAAATCTCAAAATTACCATTTTTCATCGACAGCTTCCCCATTGAAACATCTTCAGAAAACATTCCTAAAACATCTTGATAAAAAGCTAAATGCTCTGACTTGTTTTCTACATGCAGTTTGATCCGATCAAATACCACGTCTGCTGAAAGGCTTGAATATAATACATTGCTTTCTTGTATTAATGTTTGAATATCTAGTGATTCAGCTGTCTCTACGGCTTGGTTAACTGATTTTTGATAATTAATTTCCAGCTCATTCCCCTCGGGATCTTCTAAGAAGACACTTTTTCGATTTCCTTGCTGTACTGATTTACCGATAGGATAATTATGTGCTGTAATTCTTCTCAAAAGACTACCAAATTCTTCCTTAGTCGGAATTCGTAATGATAAACAAACAGCTTTTTTCAAAGAGACTAACTGCTCTTCAGCTGGATCTGCTTCCTCTAATATCAGCAATCTGCTATCCTTTTCTTGTGAACCAAAGATAGACAAATTATTTTCTTCCAATTTCAAAATAAACCCCAACACATTTTTGTAGAAACGAACCATTTTTTCTACATCTTTCACACGCAACGCAACCGTTCTTACATATACATCTTCCGATAATTGAAACTTTTCCATTCGTCTTCCCCCTCCGAATGTCTCCCTATATTTATTCTAAACATCTCGACTGATTTCAGCAAGCAAATGTACTTTTTTCGTTCATCACTCTTATAGATGAAACTGAATAGAAGTAAATTCTATTTACCTAGACCAATTGAGAAGTAAAATACAATCACTTGATTACCACTTATTCTATACCAATTATCGAATAAAATGAATATAATATTCACATTATTGTTTAAATAATATTTGTAAATAAAAAAAGATGCTGAATCTGCTATTCAAACATCTTTCTTTTTAGCTATTAACTAAGTTACTTAATTATAAATGGCCTTGATTGGATCCATTCTTGACGCACTAATCGCAGGGATAATCCCAAAAATAACGCCTGTAAAAATCGAAACTACTGTGGAAATCGCAAATATTGCTGGGGTCATGACAGGTATGATATCTACAAAGCCTCCGACGAGCGTAGAAAGCAGGTAACCTATTCCCACACCGATCAATCCACCTAACAACGTAATAAATGCCGCTTCCAATAAAAATTGCATTAAAATCATTCGCGGTTTTGCTCCAATTGCTCTACGAATCCCGATTTCTCGTTTCCTTTCCGTTACAGAGACATACATGATATTCATTACACCAATTCCTCCAACTAATAGAGAAATTGCTGTCACAGCCATCAGAAACATTGTCATTCCTCCGATAGCGTCTTCCATTTGTTTTTGATTCTTTTGTTCTAGATCATTTTCTTTGAACACACCTTTAACATCTGGATGATTTTCACTTAAAATCGTAACCGCTTGAGCAATCACAGTTTGTTTATCAGTACCTTCTTTTAATTTAAAATTGATTCCGCTAATTGACTTTGAGCTAGCCAATTTATTATAAGAACTTCTTGAAACAAAACTGCTTGAAACAGTATTCCAATCCAAAGACATTGCCTCAGTATTATCTAATGAATCATAATCAAATGGTTCCAAAATACCGATTACTTTGTACATATAACCATTGATTGCAACTGCTTTACCAATCAATTCACTTGGATCATCCATTTTTAAACTCATATCAAACGTATCATGATTTAAGATGATCACATCTTTATTGATATCTCGATCATCGAAATCACGACCATATTTTAGTTTGTTGTTGCCCCTGTTTGAAGTGACCATCAAGTTTGCCTTGGCACCAAAATAATCCAACTGAGTCGTTAAATTATCCCCCATCACACCATCGCCATATTGAGGATAAATCGTTTCGATACCATCGATATCTCTGACTTTTTTCATATCAACTCTTGAAAAACTATAATCAGGTTCTTCAAAGCTCATCATTCCCGAAGCACTTTCATCTTGCATGGTATAATGGATCTTAACGACATCCGTGTTCATTGCACTCGTTGCCGACATTACTTGTTTTTTCATCCCTTCACCAAGAGTAGAAATGGTCACAACGGAAGCAATTCCAATGATAATACCGATCATCGTTAGAAACACTCGTAATTTATGCGCACGTAAACTTAAAAGTGTACTAATCAATAAGTTTGAAATCATCGAATCACCTCTTCTTCAAGAAAGCGGCCATCTTTCATATGAATCACTCGAGTGGCATATTTCTTCATATCTGCATCATGAGTAACCATTACAATCGTCTTTCCTTGACGATTCAGCTCAGTCAACAACTCCATGATTTCTGTTCCCGTCTCACTATCTAATGCTCCTGTAGGTTCATCAGCAATGATCAAAAGTGGATCATTGACTAAAGAACGCGCAATCGCTACACGTTGTTGTTGTCCACCAGATAATTCATTCACTTTAGCTTTTGTTTTTGCTCCTAAACCAACCAACTCTAGATATTTTTCAGCAATCTTGCGCTTTTCATCATTGCTTTTTTTACCTTCATAAACACAAGGTAACTGCACATTCTGACTAACATTCAGTGAATTGATCAAAAAGAACTGTTGGAAAATAAAACCCAAATATTCATTACGGAATTCTGATTTCTTGTTTTCTGAAAGAGTTGAAACATCTTCTCCTTTGAAAAGATAATTTCCATCAGACACTCGATCTAAAAATCCAATGATATTCATCAAGGTGGTTTTCCCACTTCCAGATTTTCCCATGATCATAATAAATTCACCTTCATTGATCGTCAAATCCAATGATTTTAAAACCTGCAATTTTTCTTTCCCAACAGGAAAATACTTATTGATTGCTTGCATCTGAATAAGAGGTCGCGGGCTTTGCTCTTGTTGTATCATGTCTGCTCCTCCTATTCTTTTGCTGCTGGCGCTGCTTCTCCCGATTCATCCGTGCCTTCTCCAATTAAATCGCCTTCTTTGACTTCTTTCTTAGAAGAAACAATGATTCGATCTGCAGATTCTAATCCTGAATTTATAACAGTATTTTCTCCTTTTTCTTCACCAATTTGTACATCACGGCGAATTACAGAACCAAAGTCATTGACCAATACATATTTTTTACCATCTTGATCATGAACTGCCTTTTTAGGGACCTCGATTGGTTTACTATCTCCTAAATTGATCGTCGCTTGCATATGATAGCCATTTTTTATTCCTTCTAAACTATCAAGCGATAATTTTACATTATAATTGGACATCGATCCTTCAGCATTACTGCTTTCACCTTGAGCTGCTTTGACTTCCGGCGGATTGTCATCAATATACGAAATTTTTCCAGTCACGGTAGTACCACTTGAAACAACAGAAAGATTTGCTTTTTGATCAACAGCAATCTTCATTAAATCTTTTTCATTTACTTTTCCAGCAACGTATAGACCATCTGATGTTAAACGAAGAACAGGAGCATTTTCATCCTTAACTTCTGGGATAGAAACGCGTCCTTTAAATTTTGCTTTGGTTGAGATAAATTGCTTGGTAGACAGGTCAGCTACCGTTTCATTTGAAAACAAAATTTCTTCATCAACACCATCAACCTCAGCTTGATGTTGTTCATCAATCGCGGCTCCGTTTGTTGTTCGCTCTTCTTCTTTTGTTTTATTATAAGTATCGATTGCTCGATTCCATTTCTTATAAATATTCTGTTTTTTTGTCGCTAGTTTACTTAGGGTATTATTTTGCGCTTCGATTTCTTTTGTGATTTCCTTGTCTTCATAGGTAAATAATATTGTCTCAGGTTCGACAACGTCCCCATTATTTACTTTGATTTCTGGTGTACTTGTCATTTTTGCATCTTTTGAAAAAGCTTCTGCCTGTTCCGGTTGTACTACACCATTGATGTAGACTTGTTCAATATCTGGAACTTCAAAGTATTCGATGCCTAAATCCTCCGTAACCGCTTTCTGATCTGAACTAGCAGATGGTTTGCCACCGAATAAATTAGGAAGTATAAATAGACCGATAAGTACCACAGCAACTATTCCAACAATAATCATTATTTTTTTCTTTTTCATAACCCTTCTCCTCATCTCCTTTTAATCAAGTTATCTTATTCGACAACTTTAGTTATCCTACTCTTTCATTTAACCATTATTGGCTCTATCATACAAGTTACATTTTTGTAATTTTGTGAATATTGAAACTTGTTAAGGTTCTCTATTTTCATTTTTACTTTTCTTGCTGAGACTAAATAAGACTAGAATATAAATGGATTCTTCATCCTATTTTAATCTTTTTATTTAGATGCTACACAACTTATTTAGAGAGTCCGTTTTTCACCCAATTTAGTTTGATTTTAAAATCGTTTATAATCCCGGTTAAATCCTTTTCAAGAGGATTATCTCCTTTTTGATACCCCTCTACGATCGAAGTAAAAACAATATTCATCAGTATTTGCATCACCATTTTAAATTCTTTTTCATCCGCAATCTTTAGTTTAGATCGATCAATCAAGGTATAGAGTTGATGCCCGTGACGCATTTTTTGTGATTTTTCTCCCTTCTTTTTAATCGTTTGCAATTCAGGCAAAATCCGCACCATTGAGCGATAATCACTATCCATATAAAAATGTTTATAAAAGCCCGCATGTGGCCCACTTAATGCTTCTAAAACTATTTTTGAGAAATATTTTCTCATTCCGTCAAATAAATCTCCGTCTGATTCTTGCACACATTTTGTGATTTCACTTTTTCTATCCTGACTTAATAAATCAAAATAATAATAGTAGAGATCTTCTTTATCTTCGAAATATTGATAAAAACTGCCTCTGGGTATCTCAGCTAGCTTTATAATATTAGCAATCGATGCTTCTTTCAGTGCAACTCTAGAAAATTCGATCGAAGCCGCCTCCAACAATCTACGTTGTTTTTCTTCTGATAAATGGAAAAAAGTACTTTTTGGCATTTTGTTCCTCCCTCTCCACAACATGACACGATGTCACATAACGCAACGTCATCATAGCACCTTAAAATGAAAAAACAATAGAAAAGGTGTGAGTTTTTCATGGGAACATTCTTTATATAAATAATTAAGCACAAAAAAGCTAGATGAATAGCGCATTTCATCCTAGCTCAAGTTGCATTACTTCAGTTACTGCCTGCTTTACAGCCTTAACAACTTCTTCGAATGGCTGGTTTGCATCGATAATATAGTGATGCGGATAGTTCATCACTGCATTTTTATTTGTAGATTCCTGATCATAAAGTGCCCCACGTGCATTTATGACTTCTTCGTTTACTTCTCTAATTTTTAACCTTGATAAAACATTTTTTTTGGATACTTCTAAAAAAATCGGAATAACCATACTTCCAAATTGATT
Organism: Noctuana haematospila; assembly: GCA_018231265.1. Lineage (NCBI taxonomy): Eukaryota > Metazoa > Arthropoda > Insecta > Lepidoptera > Hesperiidae > Noctuana > Noctuana haematospila. The sequence continues at coordinate 877 of DWQL01000357.1, read as the reverse complement.
TTGAATTTCCTGAAAACCATTGATTGTTAATACATCATAAGCAGAATGATTCTTTGTTTTGTTCATTAACTCCGCAATTCCTACCCCATAATGATAGCCATGATAAGTATCATACTCAGCTAATGACTTAGTATTCACCAAATAGTCAAATCGCTCTTTTGTTTCAAAATAATAATCCGTACCATCTTGCTCTCCAGTTCTAATTGGACGTGTTGTATGAGAAACCACCTTGTACTCTTTCGGAAAAACTGCTTCTGCTATTCTGGTTTTACCCGAACCACTTGGACCAATAATAACAAAAAAAGGATGTTTTAATTTTGCTTCTCCCATAGTCACTCCTCCTTGTAAATTTACTATACAACAATTAGAAAACTGCTTCAAAGAAAAAGACAAACATGAACGTAATTCTTAGTCATGATTGCCTATCTCTATTTTGTAAATTAATCTTCCATAATAGTAAAAAATAACTACCAATTTATTTATAGCAATGTTATAATTACATAAATAGTATTTTATTAAAAATACTGTCGATGCATCTTCTAACAGCACTAAACTTCCCCAAGCTTTGAAATGTTAGAAGATGCTTATAGATTTAAGTTCCTACAGTGAAAGCAAATAAACTAAACAATACAACAGCAACACCTAAAGTCATTTTTTCTCCCTCCAATCTATGATTATTTATAAAAGCTATTCTATATAAAAATATCTTTCATAAGATTATTTTAACAAACAACAAGACTTAAATAAACAACAATTAGATAAATTTGCATAAAACACTAAAATAAATGCTTTTTTTTTATAATATATGTTTTTTACACAAAAACACTTGTTTTCTTATCATACGTGCAATTTTTAGGAGTGAATCATATGAAAATAG
>DWQL01000356.1:0-15980 GCA_018231265.1 Noctuana haematospila | reverse complement strand
AATTAAGAGTATTTAGAATTTGTGAATGCACTGATATTATCTAGACGTAAGTATCTGAACCAATCCGCATTGGAGCAGCATGGTGGAGTATATTCCAGGCTTTCCCCGGTTATTGAGAGAGACCCCTGTCCAGCAGTGGGACATAAAAAGGGTTGAAGGCAAGTACCTAAATACAAAAAATATTTCAAGCTTTGTATATAGTATATTTTTTATTAGCTTCAAGTTATCTAAGCATTTGCGCAATACATACTATGAATAAGTGACCAACCGCTGCCTACCTACGAATTTTCTTTGCGTGGTGATTTTACTATTTAAAGAAGGAAGCGTATTCCAAAGCTTGCACTGGAAAAAGAGGACTTAAGACAATTTGTAATTGTGCAAGTGGTGCAATGATGAAAATATGTCTGCATTAAATCATCCAGTTCGGATGAGCAATCCGTTAGAGATAAGTAAGACACAGGAAACTCTACAGGCTAAGTGTTAGGGGTTGTTGATATGGGCACTGCAACACCACGTCTGGGATGGAGTACGTGTGTTATGCTGGTACTTGAGACGCCCGCCCCGGTGTTTCTAGTGGAGTTTGACTTGTGCTTTATAAAGAGTTGACTTGTCTTGACTGATGATGACTGACGTAAAGCAACATTTGGCTTTGTCGAGGGCATGTACTTTTTTATACCCTATCTTAGTCTTACGAATTACTGGAACTACATTACTTTTGGCACATTAGCAAAGGCGTCTTGTATGTCCAACGGTCCCAGCGTGGCCTATGACGACGGTGTTGCTAAACAAGTACCTATTGTAGAGAGTTACAGGAATATACTAATAATGAATACAGAACCTTGTGTGGCACACGGCACGCCAGCAATAATTAGTGTAATCTGTCTGAGGATTAATAGTATCTAAACGAAATAAGTGAAAGAAAACTATCCAGTTAGGCACCTACTAGTCCTACTACCAGCCTTACGGAATGGTATAGGTAGGCAGGTACTTTTTATTGACGGGGGAAACCTAAAGGTACCGGATATCAGGGAGTGATACCGGGTTATGTGGGATACGTACCACACTTACACGTAAAACCCTCAGCGCACCCGGGGCAACTCCGGAATCTCCTGTGGAACATACCGTTGAGGTACACACCGGCAGTACCGGATACTTCTTCTCTTCTCCGGAAACTTCTTTTCTTACTATATTATATACGAGTATAGGTACCTACCTGCATCTTGTATTTACAAAAATATGTCTCATCTACCTACTTGATTTATTTCTTACACAAATCGTGGTACAGAATATGAATATTATCATAACAACGATTTCTTGTATATTATTGAACAGTTGTGTTAGTAAACCGCAAAGCTTCACATTACAAGGGCAAGTTGCCCTCGAACTAAAAGTACCTATCAGGAGCAATAATAGGCGGGTTCTTGTGGTATTTGTCTACGTTACTTTGTTTTATATTTCAAGAATGAATTGATTAATGTGCTATTATAAATTTTTAACAGATCTAATCATTTTAAATCCTGGCATACGATATCTCGTGCAGTTCGTTTTTCTTGTATAATATCATTGTAGTGTTTTAATTATATTGTGTCTAGGCAATTTTTTCTTTGCATATAATTATATAATCGTGGAAAATTATTTTTTCGTTCATATATCTATAGATTCTATATATCCACTGTATTTTTAGTCATTTTGTTTTAGGAGCGTGAAAAAATATAACTAGTTTATAAAAATTTTGAATGATGGAAATCTCTTAACTAAAAGTTTTATATAGGTAATTAAGTAGGTACTTAAGTTTTATGAATGTTATCGTTAATTTAGACTAATATTTTTTTGTTTTCAACATATTCCTGCAAATTCTTTAAGATCGTGAGAATATAATGTTATAAATGATTATAGCTTATCCTAAAATTTTGGGTCTTATAGAAAATATCTTTATCTAGATATATTAGTAACTTCAACTTAACGTTTCTTTGTCACAAGAATATAAAAATATATCTAAGCAGATGGATAATCATAAAATACGATTATAAATTTGGGTTCATGAGAAAGGTAAATCATGCACACTATCTAATCTTTTGTAAACTGTTAATTTTGGGCTCTTTCAATACTTTTGGATATTGTGAAATGAGATAGGTACTTAATTTCCAGTTATGTTCCATTTCGTGATTAATAACGGATTATATTATGAATCGCCTAGAAAAGAATCTTCGCTAATTTTTATATCTCTATCTAATAATACCACGATTAGGCTTTGTATAGATAGGTACTTCTATCAAAATATCAGTACCTATAGAAGCCGTTATCATCACTGTTCCACCATCCGTCGCGGTGTTCTGAGTACTGAAGCGGAGTGTAGCGCGACGAACGACGGTCGCCATCGGCAATATCGGCGACGGCATCACCACTCATTTCATTTTATTTCCCCGCCATTCTTCAGTTGCGCGTCGCACGAACTAAACTACGCTCGCTCCTGCCGGACGAAAATGTATCACGCGTCTTTAGTGTACTGAAGTTTCAAGTGTCAGTGCTCGTGCTGTATTCTCAAACTTTTTATCGTTGTAAGGAAGGATTTATATAGAGGATGATGGCTCCCGAGACGGTCGTGACCGTGGATCACAACAAACCCACACAGCAGCAGGCACCTCCACAACAGGGCGGAGCACTGGACTGGATTAAAATCAACGTAGAATATTTCAAAACGCCACCTGGCATGCTCAAAATTATACAATTGGTGAGTATCAACACAACACTGTTACCTATTTAGACCGTCGGCGCTAACTTTTAATTTACGAGCAACGAGCAGTTATTAATCTCTGGTTAATAAATTTAAAATTTGTGGGTTATTGATTTACTGTTCATTTCATAACAGCTAAAAGAATTTTATTCGGTTAACACTAGATGTACCTATCTATTATTTCATAATGATTTTTTTCTTCTATTACCTACCTACTCTGGTTTTATAAACCTCGTTACACAGTAAGCAGGTTGTTTTACTAGTCGTATGTTTGTGCATTAAAATTATCGAGGTCACATGAGTTGCATGATGTTGCTGAGAAAGCTTTTTGATGCCATAGAGGTCAGTAGGTGTTTGTAGAAAGATTCCGGGTTGAGGTGCGGTGGGGGGTCATTGAAGCACTGTGAAGGAACCAGCAAATGCGGAGGCGCACCTTACTCCCCCGTAGCAATATTAAACAACCTTACAGCAACGCCTTATTCCTTATAAGGAATGCCTCTAATATTATTTACTTCATATTGAAGGCGCTAGAATTGAGACGATGATGACTGCCACGGAATATCCTTAGTACCTAGGTACCTACCTACATGCCTTCTCCGTGATGACGCCTTACTCACACGTATTTAATTATCTCGTTAACTTTAATGATCGTGGATTTCGTTATGTCGAGCTAGCTACAGTTTAAAATAGGTAGTTTACATATTGATGTAATATTCTTTTTGGTCATAATAAACACGCTGATATTTTATGAGTATGGAGTTTCTTTTTTTTGTACCTTTGCTTCGATCCGAGTGGAATGTTGCTTTGAAGGTCAAACAATTAATGCTACCGAAATCATAATAGGTAGGTATCACGGCGATAAAAGAAGCTTATGGAATGAGTAAACAGTTCGTATTACCTATCTGCTGATCAATAGTTAACTAGGCACATGCAGACACCTAATGCTAGACAAAACCTGCTTCTGATTGTGCTATCTAAGAGTACCTACCTATTTATACTTTTTATAGTTTTTATAATGGTAATATTACAATAAGTACATACCTATATGTTATTTATTTCTATGCCTGCCTACCAATACATTTTTCATGAACTATAGGCACAATATTTTAGTAATAACTAAAAGTATAATTTTAAATAAGGCATAGCCACTTCGCCCACGGCCACACCGCGCCGCGACTCGGACTAAATCTTTAGTGACTAGAATGCTGATATCATCACTTGCCACCCGCGGCTTGTCTATGAACGTATCCTTGCATTCATTACGTAGACATTCAGATATGCAGTTTTGTAAATGATGAAATAAATGAACCCAATGGTGAATAAATTAATAATTTTATGAATTGACTTAAAATACCTACCTACTTGTAGAAAAAGCATTATCAAGCGACCAAGTTGTTATTTTCACCTGATAATAGAATGAGTCATTTTATGATTTATGACAAAATGACAAATTCCTTTACTGACCTTGTAAAGAGCTTATCAGATTTGGTAGTTTATATTGTAATATAACAGGGAGCAACATAAAGAAAATAATGCTGAAAAGAAGAAAGAGCCATCAAAATTACGACCCTTGTGGTTTAGTGGTTACCATGACGGTCCGCCATTCCAAGGTTCCTGGGTTCGATTCAAATTCAAATAATGAACTTAGATTTCTGTTCTCGGTCTGGGTGTTTGTGTAATTAATTATCATTATGTGTTTCTATGTCACATGGTGTCACAGGGATCCTTTGTCGTAGCTGTGAATGTGAAGCGTTATGTTATTTATTATTATTAAAATAAAATACTAAAAATATTTATAACGGATACTAAACCTTCCGCATGTAATTAGTGCATTCAGGCTGACAGTTTAAAAATTTCAGTCCAAAAACGTTATGGAGGTACCTACCTAGTACCTATTACGTGATGTTTAACATAAATTACTGATACTGGTAAATACTTAGTCAGCGAACTATGAATCTACTAATTTTATTATTTACCTCATATTTATTTTACTACAGAGATTACGTCATTACGTTTTGTTCAGCATTATGAATGTATCATGGATGATGTGTTCAGTGTTGTAGTAACAGTGACTTACCTACAGTATTGTACTAGTAAGATATCTCAGTCATAGGACGTTCATAATAATTGTTTTTACGATTCGTAATACTCGTGAATTAATTGATATAGCTACGATATTCAGACATAGATATTATTATATCTACTGGGCTACGCTATTAGCCGTAGTATGTAGTCTGCTAAACCGAATGGAATGCTCACACGGCCACGGAATTTTGTAGGATCTTACGGTCCGTCCTGTAAAACGATTTTTGCGTGATTTAGGATCTCAGGTCGTGTGAACGCGTGTATTGAAATACTGTTACCAAATACCAATTCTGCATTTTCTAGTACGACCGCACCAATTTGTAGTCCCAAAATCTAATAGCAAACTTATTACGACTCCTATTTTTTCCGTTTACCTACTGCAATCTGTTTTACTTATTAAGTTCTTGTGTGTACGCTTACATTTAATACAGTTGCTACTAAATCAGAGCCCGCAATGGATCTGATGTGTCCGTGTGAACGTACTGTTACGTCTGTTAGTCATGAGGACTGAAGGTTACTTGACATCTAAAGTGTTGCCCGGCTCAATAACCAAGAGTTCCCAATTTCCGAAACGCAATTAATTTGCTTCACGGGCGCTGATCTGATACATGTTACCTATATACAGTAGGTACATCATAATTTTTTCATTATAATCAACCCGTCACTGTCCCACTGCTGGGCACGGACTGCTTTTCAAACATGAGGGTTAAGTCCAAAGTTCACCCACGGTGGCCAATTGCGGATACATACTGGCTGTAAAACTTGGTCCATTTTTTTTAAATAATACTAAGAGATACCTACCTACTTACCTAAATATAATAATCTGACTACGATTCACGAATCCGGAACACAAAGCCACTGACTGACGGTAATGCGGCTTAAGTCAATAGTTTTTTTATGCGTGTCGGTCGTAGGCGCACTGAAATAGACAGTGATGGGTAGCGTGTTGATAATATTATCTATATTATTATGTTGGCGCAATCAGCTGCCAATTACAAACTTTAATTTAAGACTATAATGAAACACAAGAAATAATGATACTGAAACCCATTGCATTAAGTAGTTCCCAGTCTTTGTTTATGGTCGTTTTAAAAATTTTGGTAAAATTTTTAGATTTGAGTCTTATTGGCGTAGGTACTTAAAATACAAAATTAATGTACCTACAGGGTTCTACGTCTGCTGTTGTCACGTAATTTAGTAGTAAATGTCTGGCACTGGCATCTCAATTGTTGATATACTAAATGTGTAACAGATATACTAAATGTTGGATATTTAGTTGAATACACAAAAAATATTAAAGGTTTTTTTACAATTTTAAATGATTTTAGATTAACTAAATATTTTCAATCAAAACTTATTCGATGAATTCGCAGTTATCAATCCGGGTAGTTTTGTTATTAAGTATATTAAGTATCTAGTAAGTTTGTTTCTTTTTAAAACACCCGACACCCGAAACTCTCTACTCTACTCTGGTAGCTTTTGAGCAAATTACTGTTGTTAACTTTGTTATTATTGCTTAACTAAGTATCTATCTACTTTATAGGTACTGAATGTTATTACTTATTTCATTTGCATTAAAAATAACTATGATATGTATTTATTTTTCTTGTAAGTAATTTAAAACAAAGTCACTTGCTAAAAGGTATTACCCAAGTGCGTTGAAGTCGAACGTGCAAATTACAATAACATTTACTGTAAGCGTGACGCGGCGTTGCGCCGTCCGTTGTCCCATGAGAGTTTTTGAGGCCGCCATGTCGCAACTCGCAACTTGGCGTCCGTTAAATGTTTATTGATGCTTGCTAAATTAATTACTATGTGTCTGTTAGATTAAACCACTTTAGATTCGTTTAGAGGGGGCTCGAATGAAATAAAACAAGACCGAAATTGCGTGTCTCGTGAAACAGACAATGATAAGTACATAGCGGATGTAGTAGGTAAGTGTCAAATATAATTTGTATTATACTTTTAATTTATAACTTATATAATTAATAATATATAGGTAATTAATTATTTAATGAAAATCGCTCTTAGATTGATTCAATTTATAATGCAAATTAGAATTTTTTGTAATAATTTCAACTTAGGATACAGGATTATGAACACATGCACGACCACATAAGATATTGTTGTAGTTTTTACTGTTACATAGGTACGAGTATATATATCATGCACTAACTTAGAACCACAATTTTGTGTTACTGAAAAATGAGTTATACATAAAACATTAAATTTTACCTATAAACTTACAAAGTAACTATTATGTAATCTGTGTATAAACAGCTCACTATTTATTACTATACCGCTATAAGAAATACGCTTCCTTATACGTAAAGATTAAGGAAAATGTGTGTACCTACTACTTAACAATTGTATTGTCACGGCTATGCTTTTGATACCTACAACTATCTATAAATATATATAGCATCTTCTCATGCTTAGATTACTCCATTAGATATCAATACGATTGTCTCAAATCAAACTTAGCGAGAACAATTTGATAAGGTTTATGTAGTGCTTAGTAAAAACCATTAAAATGTAGCTGTTAAACCCATTGTTCTACAAAGTAGATAGGTATGTACGTAATTTTTATAGCTTCCTCATTTTAGCTCGATGTATGGAACAGAAGCCTAGAAAGTTTAAATGTACCTACACCAAACCAATAAACAGAAACATAACCTAAGGTAAAGTTATCATTAGGTATCTCATCGTATTTTCATAAGTAGGTACAACTGCTTAAACTCACGTTTAATTTTCAGTTATAGTTTCAGACCATTACAAGTTCAATAGATCAATTTGGTCGCAGTGGCTGTAGGGTGTGAATGTGAACCCATCCCCGTCATAGGTAATACAAAGTTCATGAGGAAGGAACTGGTAATGGTTTAACTCTAAAACTAGTCGGGCATTCCCGAAAATTACACGTGAGTTAAACCGTTTGTACTTATAAAAGTGTGTAACTACTAACTCACCAAATCACAATACCAAATACAATCACCAAACATTTAATGATGAATAATATAAATATCTCATCATGTTTATTATCTCAACGATTCGCCCACACACATTATGTATAAAGATTACACTAGGATTGAAAATTAGCAGTCGTAACTTTGAGAGCAATGTGGGGTGAAAGCTGGTTTTGAAATGAAAGTAGTTCTGGCGCCGATACATCGGCCAGCCGACGATGCCGCGCCGCTACGACCGCAGGCATAGCCCGACGCAGCCTTATCACATCACACACGATCGACCAGAGCGCAGTGTAACAACCTGTCGTTTTCTCATCATTTCACTGATTTCAGGTATTACTAGGTATTATACGGATAGATCTTTTATCTTAAGAATGTACCAAACCTTCATTTATATAAGTTTTAGGGAGATAACATTACTGATAAAATACATCGAGAGGAGTTTGTGATTATGTACATATAAGTAGATACGAGTACAAAAATAAATCTATTGAATGTAAGTAAATATTATGACACAATAAACTATCAACATTCAACTTTTACAAGTAAGCATTCAGGTTCGTACGTTATATATATACCTATATAACGTACTATACATTTTGTTTGTCGGTTTACGCCAAATGAAAACTACTTAGTCGTACATATAATGTGTAGGCGACAGAATAAGGTTTTGACAATATATTTATAAAAAGTATAGTATCGAAAACTTATTCTGTCTCTTACATAATGTTTACACCTTTCTAAGCTTACCTCCGTTCATTTTTAAGCGTTCAGTAACTACTTAGTTACTGAACGTAGCTACCTACGTAATATCATAATGTTAAAAAAAGTATGGTAAAATGATTTAGTATTGAACTACATATAAGTATAGCTATATTATCATATAAGTAAGCTATATTATTTACATTTGTAAAGTAGTATAGATTATTTGTTACAACTAAAGTTATATTAATGTTACTAGATACTTTAAAATCGATGATATTTCAACTGGACTCTACAAAAAGGTGTACTTATTATGTTTCTACATTTCGTTAATTAAGTCTGTTTTAAAATAATCGTTTGAAATATGTATAACCTACCTATTATAAGTAATGCTTATTACACGGAATATTAAAATCTAAATTTGTATGTGATTCGTCGATGTTGAAGCAAATAGATAAAGGTTCTTTTTTACTGTAATTCTATACTGTTTGCTACCAAGAATCAATAAAAAGATATTGGTATTGTCTTCCACACGATGTTTATTATCCATTCGGGGTACTTTTTACATGTGACGAAATCACAAGTAAATCAATCATAGATAAATAGTTAATAAATACAAATTGGCATTGATTTGAGATGGATGAATAGAAGTTGCGTACTTATTTATAAAGAACATGCATCTTTACAGAGATTATGTCATGTCTTTTTATTAGAGTAGTTATACAAACGTTTATATTTATTCGCTCCCGCTACTCGTATAGGTACACATTCACATAACCCGTTTTATTTTGGGAGGACGCTGTTCACTTTTGTTCTCTTGTTTTACTGTTTTAACGAAGCTTAATCGTTAGCACAGAATCGGGTCACGGAGATATCTGAAACAATGAATGAAAAGTTTGTATAAGATTAGCATAAGATGAGATAAGTACTTAAAAGATTGTAAATGTCGGCAAGTGCGAAAAATAAGGGCGATTCCTAAACATATTGTGTATGAATATTACAAAAAAAGTCTATAATTCCAACTATTATAATAAGATTAATAAGTATAACCAACTTGGTAACTGGGTATTTATAATTTTTGTTATGGTTTATGAGTAGCCAAACGAGCATGACCGACCTGATGTTAGAACTCATAGACATCCACGTCCATTGGTATTTAAAAACCCTTAACGAACATGTTCCTCCATATTTACAAAAGTACCTACACACTTATGTACGAAATAGTCGCCTTACAAATAGCTTGAAAATAATTTTCTATTGAAAAAAAAATTCTTATATTCTTCTTATAAGATTCTGTCTAGGCATTCGTATTGAAAGCAGCTGAGTTATGTAGTCAGCTTGGCAAATAAATACGTCTTGTCTTTTGTCTTGTTATTTTAATAAAACTTTTGCCAGTAACTTTAAAGTTAAATTAAAAACAAGTATAAGTAAACGTAATAATAGGTACTTTTAGAGTAAAATTTGCGAAGTATTGCGTATGTTTCAAGAAAATTACAATATGAAGTACTACCTTTCGTATAGCGACCAAAGAAATGTAATTTAATAATTAGAACAGGACGAATTAATAGACGTTGTCGTGACAAAGGTTCGTGAGGTGACCCCTGGTCTTTGACCTTCCAATGTTACTTGTTATTGAGCTACTTATTCCATTAGGCAAGATCTAACTCACCAGTAATTAAACTCTAACACTCGACAGTTGGACAATATACTGGCTTTATCAATTCTTTCCATGTTAGATCATTACACAGGGGCCATATTCTGCTATTTATTTTACTATTACTGGCTTCTCAATAGTTTCGTTACGGTATCGTGTAGTATCGTGATAGTAAGCGATTGTCAAAAAACAATAAACTATCTAACTCATTTCAACAATTTCGATAGCCTCTACCTACGCTCACTAAGTGCTGACTGCTGGTTAGACTTCACGTATAATATACATAATTTTTTTTTTCTGAATACATGCAGGTGACCTCACAGTTTCCTTCATCAAAATTGGTAACATAAATACAACGCGCTATAAAAAGAAATAAATAAATACTATATCATCTCGCCATTTACATTTAATTAAGGTTAAGCAAGGGTTGAGCATCAATAATACATCAAAACGTGCCTAATGTTCATCAATTTTTTTTAGTTAAATAATTGATTGTTAATTACTCTATGTATAATGTTAGCATTCCTCGCATAATTAGTTTCCATGGTTTAAGTCACCGTAATGACGCTATGATATAAATAGATTTGATGTCATCTGGCTGGCAGAGTAGGAGATAAATATAGTTTGACAGATAGGAAGGTATGTACCTATGCATATGCATGCACATCCTAACTTTATTTTCACTGTTATTTAAAAAAATCATGCTTTATATTGCTTTATTTTATCTTACGCAACTAAAAGAAGAAAACAAGAATCGAACCTTAATGGTTTTCTAATTGCGTATCTATATTGCTAATAGCGCGATTATAATTACGAATATCAATTAGATTTTATGCACACAGTGTAGATAGGTATGGATGAAATTGATTTTTTTTAAAACTTTTTTCCTTATGAAGGCAACTCAACCTAAGAATCTATTCTTAACAAGATCGCCTGCATATATGTGTGTGTACCTACCTGTATGTATTTTTAATGTGTGTGAGTCCCAAACGGCTATTCAAGCTGAGTATTCCAGATAAACATAACGGATTGTCTATTGTTTTACAAGATTTTCTCAGCGTGTAGCGTGTAGGTATGTGATTCATCGTGCTCACCAGAGTTGAATAATTCTACACGATTGTAATAATTTTGTTTACCTATACGTATAAAAACGTCTTCTTAATTTTATTATTGCTAATAATTCAATGTCAGTATTAAATTTAATGATCATATCATAATGTAAGTACCTATATATGAGTATAACACAGGTACCTAGGTAGGTATACTAAGTATTAAATTTCTTTTAAGCTAGGAGCCCAAGTCTGCTATTGCAATCGTCTCATAATGGAGTCGTAATTGTCTGTCACTGACATGCAAATAACTGATTTATTATTATGTATTTTGATTTTTCTTATTTTGCCAGTTTTGGTAAACTTCTAGTTGAAGTTGTCAACGATTTTCTAATCATACCAATTCCGATGACGTGCAACTGTATCATGCTTGAATTCGATAACCGTGTACATAAATGATAAACTAATTAAGTATAATAATATAATCTTTACAAACAGTAATAACTAAACAATTGTTTAAAATTAGCTAGTTATAGGTAATTACTTTTTTGAATACTCGGAATTATCACGAATATCATTCCAACGCAAGACCAATAAGAAGCTATAATCGTGTAAAAAAAACTAGGAATCCAGATGTCTACTCACTTTATTGTTAGTCATCATTGGATAGATACCAGATATCAGATTACAATACTTTTACTGTTGGTCGACTGTACTGCTAATGCGTCACGCTATGGCAGAATCTGGGGCGATGAAAATGAAAAAACTTTCATTGAATTGATAATTTCATCGACGTATTTTTTAGCTTTGCTCGTGTACGCCGAATGGCGACCGCGCGACCTTACCAAGGTTAAGGTTCTATTATGAGTTTGGATCAATAAAATAAAAACGTAAAGTAGGGACTACATACGATACGATACACAAACTTCAACTAAATACAACTTAAATGTCTAGTATAAATACAATATTATGATGTAATCGATCTATTTAATTTTATAATACATATTATTATGATGTCGTATACCTCTAGTTAGTTTATTTTTTGAATAGATATATAATAATCTACCTAAATAGATCTTGTCACACCTTCGAGTCGGTTACTTCATTCATCTGCTATCGGGAAGCAGTACGGAAGACGCAAGGTGTGTTGTAACGGGAAATGCATTGTGGTTGCGGCGGTCGTTGACATGGTATCCTATGTATTTGTATTCACCATTACTGTTAGTATAGACCGTATTACCCACGGAGTGGGCACTAAGAATGGAGCTACCATAGCTTACATTTTGTGTCAGTGACGAAGTTTGACGCCAGCCATTTATTATTAACACATATGCATCACTGATTTCTACAAATATTTAACACACAAACAAATCGTACATCATACCTAAAAAACAAAGGCTTTTGGTAGTAAGTAATTATAAAATAATTCTAGTCACCGGTGAACACATACAATTCCTATATCGATTCTTGATTTATGACTTACATTACAAGTAATAACGGCATATACTCTGACGACGACTACAAACGGCTAATAATCCGCTAGATTTAAGTATGAGCGTCTGATAGGTAGTAGTAGTGACCCGCCTTTACTGCGTATAAGGACCCTCCATTGTCCATCCTCTGTGGTCAAAGTTTAGTGTCATCTGACTAGGCAGGTAGCTACTATATTTATACTCCATAATGTCAAGTGGCAATAAATTCGTTTTCGGCAGCCAAGCGGGTAGTTAGGCGTCTACAAGATTTGAATTAAGGAAAGTGTTATCTAGGGTTCTTAAAATATTCCAGGAATTGAATTTAGACTTCTAAAGATATTCTAATTTTATCTCATTTTGCGACAATACTAATAAATAATTTGAATTATTTACATTTATCGTAGCTAAGTTATTCGTTGAGCTGCTAAGTAGGTACCATTTCTGCAAGGTGCGTTCGTTCCTACCTAGTTCGATTTCCAGTAAATTAAATGATTTCTAATTTATTTCCTTAAAATAATTTTTATACGTTGGTAGCTCTAATTTATAGTGGTATATCAGAAAGGAAGATATGAATTCATAGCACGCACCTAGATGCAAACGTACGGAAGTATGGTCGATGCACATACGCCGATAGTTTGGGCGCGTCCGCGTCGCCGCGTGCGTTGCTACGGCAGTACTCGAGTGACCCCGATTTAACTATTGCGGTTTCACTACTTTGCAGTCATGACTGTCACTTCTTTGCTGTCGAGTTTCTTATTATGAAAGAACCAAATAAGCTGGTAGTTGCTGAATTATTTTCATTCTCACATTCTGAGGATATCTACATTATAATAATATCTTCCGTTACTGAATATTAAGGTGGACGCCCCCATTTTAAAATTAACCGGCATAAATTAATATTTTGTTTCAAAGATACAAAATAATAGATACACTGAATATACATAATTATAGCTTCACGTTAAAAATAGGAGCGACAGTGATATCTGGCTGATTGGATTGCATTGAGTCACTGCCACGGAGTTCCACGTTTAAACACCCACTTAAGGGCTGGGTGACGCATCGAAGGTGACATTTTGGTTAGCTTTTTGCTACCGTAAACTGGTCATAGTCAATTTAAATGAGTCGGGTACACCGGCACTCAAGGCCTTAAGCCTTATTAAGTTGTTCTGGATTTTTTATCACGTAAGGGTGTAAAAATAAAGCTTACGACCTCTACTCAGATACATCGCCCTGTTTGTATATTTTTAGTTAAAGTTAAAAATCGATAATCTTGTAATTTACAAATAAATTTTTATAATAGATACAGCCTGCCTGCAAAGATTAAGAATGGAGCACAATTAACATACAAGTGAGGTGTCATTGTGGGTGATTAGTACGTACTTTATTCAAGGTTACATGTATTGTACGGTATCAACGTTGTGTATCGTATGGTATTCATTTAGGTATGTCTCAAGTTTTGCAGTAGACATGTCACGTTACTGAATAAGGTGCCTGCGTCGTATTGAAATTGAAAACATGGCGCGACATTTAGTATGTTTGACAGTAGGTATACGTATGTTTATAGGCACGAGACACTTATCAGCATGCCTGCAGGGATATTGTCAAATCGGAAATCCGGCCACGTTTTGTTATTTAGAGCGAAACTTGTCGGGTAAAAGCGTTGATGGTCTGCGAACCCATTGATAGAAGTCTCGGAATGGCTGCCAGCCCCATACGTATGCACGACGAGTTAACGACTGACTGTGTGTGCAGTACGCACTTTCTCCAACTCCAACCGCGTACGATTCACATGACTGTGACATCGATTTTTAGTCCCAATTTACGTCAGGAACGCATTTGGTATACCTAGCTACATGTTACTCTTTTCCTAGTGGTCCAGTCGAGTTCCTATAGGTGTGCATATAAATAAAATAATTATTGCAAGAACGAATTTGATTAGAATTGAAGGAACAAATAACAAATTTTTTGAAAAGTGAAAGTATTAAGTAGTTATTTTGGGTATGTAGGTGTATGTGCGTTTGTATAGATAGTGAAGTTACGAACACAATGATTTTAACAGCGAAATCAATTTAGTTCGTAAATTTTGTGATTAGCTGATGATACTAATTTTGGCGATTGGAATTTCTACGAATAACACCTGTTTGCGAGTATGTATTGCGACAGCTAGGTCGTTCCGGCAAGCCGGGCGATTTGAAACCGGTTCGCGGGCGCGGGACGGCGGCGGCGCGGCGGGCGGCTTCGACGGACATTTACCTGACACCGTTGCCCTAGTGGTACTAGGATATTACCGCTAGCCTTACTATTCCTCTTATGATAATGTGATAATAATAATATAAAACCCTGCAGTTTAATTCTTAAGGATGCCGACGTAAGAACAATAGACGTTCTTTTTAGAATTATTCGTGCTACATAGGTATCTATGAAGTAGTGTGAATGTATTATTTTGTCTTATTACTTAATTACATTCTTCGTTAGTTCTTTCTTTTGATTACGGAGTTCCGGTGAACACGTTCAGGACCTATCATCAGGTACTGACATGGTTGGCAATACAATGGCTCTCTCTTATGGCTCTGCAAAAAAACAATTATTAGAAACACTATTCTTCAATTACCCTTTTTTTCAATAATATATATTCGGTTGTTGGCGTTGCTGCTGTATCTCGGAACTCTACGGTCAGGTCGTAAACATCTTCTGTAGTATGTATATACCCCTACTGATAGTATATCCAAGAAAAATAAGAATTTCTAAAACAAAAAACTAATAGAGAACCTCCATGTTAAAGAAATTGCGACCCAAAAATTCATGGATATTTAGATAATTGATAGGTCTAAAATTGTTTGAATTGTTTGTATCTATTTTCGTCCACATATTCGTCATGATGATAGAGAATTTTTATTTTTTTCCAGGTGCTGGGCATATTGTGTATGGCGTTAGGAACTCCTTGGGCGTCTACTTGGTACGTGTTCGTAGCTGTAACTGCCTTCATCACCACACTTATGTGGAGTTTTGTCTACTTCCTTAGCATAAGAGAAGCCCTCAAAATTCCCATTAATTGGGTGCTGTCTGTAAGTATTGTGATTTTTTGTTACTACTGTAAAAAATGAAATCTGAGATTAGTGACTTTGCGTTATATCCCCTCTTAATGTTTAATTAACTACCTATATAGTTGGATGGCTTTCAGCTGAAAGTTGTCTACTTTTGTATTATCTATTGACACCAAGATAAGATAGTGGTATATCTAGTGACGAGTTAAAAAATGCCAGTGTCCTATCTACCACTTTGGTTACTGGCGATAAAAAATGAGTTATCAGTCAAGAATAT
>DWQL01000355.1:0-15982 GCA_018231265.1 Noctuana haematospila | reverse complement strand
GACATGGGTTGGCCACTAACTCTTATCTTCACCAATCCGCATTGGAGCCGCGCTGTGGAGTATGCACCAGGCCTTCCTCGGTTGTGGGGAGAGACCCGTGCCCAGCAGTGGGACATAAAAAGGGTTAAAGGCAAGTAGATGGGTACGGGTTCTTATGATACTGAAAAAGCAATGTTGATATTAAACGGTCATTAACACTATTTAAAATTAATGTTTACTAAAGCCCAAAGAGTTGCTGCTTGAGGACCTCGATCCGAATCGAACTCAATCCACACATTGCTTTCGATGTGTTGTTAACTCTGAGGACTAAGATACATTATTCTACCGATATAACGTACTGTAACATACAAAAATAACGCGCAAAAAAAAAACTAAATTATCTTTCGACATCAGTGCATTATACTCGTAATTTCTATGAATTTTGTTGTCATATGAATATTACACATTTTAATTCGTCAAATATGTACTTTTTGTTAATTTTAATAGCAAATTGAATGAACGTTAGGTATATTGTAAAATTTGTAACTGAAACTAAAGCAAATAAATTTTATCATTATAATGCTCCCACGGTAGAAATATTACACTTTAGTTTGATAATACGGTAAATTAGTATAGTTTCAAGTAATTTTCAAGCGTACAGAAATAAGCCTGCTCATTTAGGGAAATGTCTTTTATTAAATTGTATAGGTATATACGGTATTAAGCTCTATAAATTTCTGTTATTACCTATGAAAATCCAATTGTTGGATCGTTACTACAACCAGTTAGAAGGTAATAACAGTTCTAACTAAGTTAGACGAGGCTTTTACGATAATTGATAAGATATAAAGAGGTTCGTTCGTTTTGTGACCGAATTTGATAGTCGTGCGTATGAAATAGAATATACCTAACAATAACATCTGTGACGTGTGGGTTTTATGTGACAAAATTTCAAAAAAATATATTTTTGGCTTCTATATCATTAATAAAGCCAAATTTAGCATGTAGATTTTTCTGCCGACTATATAATTTCATCTTGAATTTCTGGTCCCAATCGACCAATTCAAAGATGTTATTGGCAAAAGGGACCGCGGTCCGTTTTCCGAATGGTCCCATTTGACTAACGACTCATAATATAGCCATAATATAACTTTAAGAGATCAAAATAAAATGGACCTAATTCAAAACATGTTCGAAACAAACCTTGTTCATAAAAATATGTTCTAAAACTACATAACGTACTTGTCTTGTTATAGAAAACTGATATATACAGGAGGGGACAGGATAATGTTACCTTGGTGTCATGAAAATTTACCTCATTTTACACTCGTATTTACCAGATTCATGATAACAGTGAGCTCAGTGGAATTTTTATTTGTACTTATATCAGAACTTTAATAAACTCCTAAAATAACTTCATATTCACGTTGATAGTACAGATATTAAAATGACGAGTAGGTACATTACATTATCTACATATGCGATGAAACTCTATATTTAGCAACTAACATCACTGCTAAGCCTGATAAAGAATATTTAGGCTTCATTTCATGGTACTTGCGCTAAGCAGTCAATTTACCTAGTCTGGAGATAAAACCTGATAAACTTGATTATGATCACGATTTAGATTTTATTGTGGTGTACCTACTCATGGTTGCTTATAAACCTGCGGTTATGACAGCTTATAAGCTGCATGAGGTCAGCGAAGGTACCAACCCTCGGTAGTATTGCCCTACCTGTACCAATTTTACTTACCCCCTTTTTTGTACCTCACGGCCTCTTAGAAAGATCCTCGTTTACGAAGTAGCCTTAGACTTTTTCACACAAACCGAGCCATGTTTTACATTACTGTAATTTCTATTGTATCCATTATGTGAAAATACAAAGGCACCATTCTCATCTTTTTCTTTAGCAGTGAAGGGATTAACACGAGACTGCACCCGTCGGGGCAACCGGGACTACCTACTGGAATCACGGAGTAAAGAGACAAGTAGAGGCCTTTCAGTTATTAACGTGTGCCTCGTATAAGCCCATAGCGGCCCATGCGACTCGATTGTGATTGACTGACTATTGTAACATCATAAAGCATATTGATGCAGATTGGTGAATGTCACATATTGTTTCTTTCCAACCAATAGTAATGGGTTGCCACGCTTCTTTCCGTAGTAAAAAGAGTGTAAGGCTCACATATTGTGTCGTTGCAACCAAACGAAATGTTTTGAGTTGCCACGCTTGTTTCCGTAGTAAAAGTTAGGGGCATTTCCTTTAATATCTCTCAGTTCCGTGACTGGAATATTGTTGCAGTGTAAATAAAGATCTTAGCAGAGTTAGCAAGCAACGTCTTAAACAAAAGATTAAGTAATAAGCCAGTAACAAGCCTTGTGAGCACTCTGTACAATTGTCGTCTGGAGACGTTAAACATTTTAATAAATCAAGTAGATAGCTTTAGAATCGCGTTACGTTTTTCAAGACGGTTGTCTGTAGTTAGTTACGGGATCTTACGGGATTAATAAAGTTTTATTGGGGGCTTACTTATTAGTTAGTGTAAGGTTTTCAGATAATAATATTACGCACATACGTATCGAGTTGATAATGTAATTTTTTTCGATGCCGGTTAAAAAGAATGTTGTTGCACAAAAGCTTCTGAAAAAATTGTACCTATATATTTAAATTCATAAATCATAAGGTTTTGTTTTGTATACCTACACTCGATGAACGTTAAATAATACGTTACATCGGCTTTAGGCGCCCTTTTGGCTAAGGGAGGCTGGGAGAAAAAAGCCGGCAATATTCAATATATTAATATAATAATGAATATTATTCACATGCAATATTCTTAATTGTGACATAAATCTTGAAAAATATATCGATAACAATGTTACTTAAAAATAATAATTTTTCGGACGTTTCACTCCATCCGTCATCGATAACACGATGTTTGTAGCAACACACGTGACATTTGAGTACCTCGTGTCGTGTAATTGGTTGTCAACCTTCGGTTGATGTTTTCGTATTGGATGGCATCATGTAAAGTGCTCGAGTTGAAAAACCGCAAAACCATTATCATTAAGTACCCACTGTACTGTACCGAGTGGAGCAACGAGGCGTTGACGTAAGCGTCACGTCTTGACGTTGGTATGGGGTTGCCACCTTTTGCTGAAAGTAAAATAGTAATTTTTTCAAAACATTGCAAAAATTATTGTACTACGTATTTGGAAATTGAAGAAAAAAAATTGTAGGTACCTACACATTTATTTACTGTAATATTACATTTATTAAATAAGACGTGATTGCGTTTTGTTCTGAAATTCCCAATACTATGTTGCGGGTTCGTTCCAGTCGCAGATAATTAAAAAAAAAGCTCGACAACTGAATAAGCGATGAAGATATAGTATTTACTTTATTATTTTAATAATTGACTGAAATATAGCCCAATACTATCCTATTCATATTATAAACGCGAAAGTTTGTAAGTATGTTTGTTACTTTTTCACGTAAAAACTATTGAATAGATTTTAATGAAACTATAATAATATGGCTACAATAATATAGCTTATATATCAGAATAACACACAGGCTACAATAGGTATGTCAAGATATTGAGTGAATTGCTCGAAATACTAATCCTGCGCAGACGAAGTCGCGGGCACCAGCTAATATATTATAGTACGGGTGGCAACCCCACGTTGGTACGAGTGTGTGGTTATGCGTTAAGTGGCGTGTGTCTCGTGTTTGCCAATGTTTGCCCAGCTCTGTATCGGATTCTGCAAATAAATACTTACATGTGTTTGCGAGCGGCTGGGAAGTGATTTAAGGAGTTGAGGAATTTGAAAATGCCTCTAAATTTTGTCTTGAGTAAACAACAACAACCGTTACTTTTTTACTCCTAATCAATGAAGAGTAGAGGAGTACATATCAGGGATAAATAAAAAAAAGGAAAGCAGAAATAAGTAGGTACCTAAATATTGGATATTTAGAAGAAGATGCTGATTAAATGAGATCTATTCCAATTAATTTTAATTCCCTTTTTTTCATGTTTCCCATCTAACCATTCCACGAAAATATATTTTAACCTAACCTAACCATTCCACGAAAATCGATTTTAAAAGCTACTATGTATTAGTTATAGTGATACCATATCAGACGGTCTACAACCTCCTTTTTTAATAGGAGTATGGAGTATATTAAAAAAAATAGCTCCATTCGTTTCACAATTATCTGAAGAACACTCCACCTCTTACCACTTAGTTTCCGTGAATGTGGCTCTTTCGCGTGCATTATTTAAGCAGAGGCTCGAGCGAGATCCCGTTGATGCAAATACTACAGACTTAAACATAATTAATTAATGTCCCCCTTGTATGTAACTGCAGCTTAACCCCTTTGTTTACTAATATTATTTCGATAACTTTATAGTTCCTGAAATGTATCTTAACACTTTCACACTCACAGCCCCTTAAATTCCCTGGGTGGTGGTCGTGCCCACACAAACACCCAGACCGAGAACAGAAATCCAAATTTTTCATTCAAATTTTTGCCCGAACCCGTCATCTTTGGGATCGAACCTGGGACCCTTCGAATGGTAGACTGGCGTGGTGACCACTACACCACGCGGATCGTCAAACCCTTACTCTATTGTTACTCTGTTGTCTTTCTTATCTAATCTTTATCGTATCAAAATCAAAGTCTATATTGTCTACAAAGACATTGAATTTTTTGTACGATGTCATCCTTAATGAAGGCTTTTTTTATCTAAATTAGAAAATAAATTGATCGCCTTTCTCACAATGTGTTTTCTCAGTCAATTCACTATGCAGAAATTGTTATTTATTAGTATGCAATGACTGTTTAATTACATATTTTTGTTCTACGGTGACCTTCGAACCGACGCTTATAAATTATTCATGCCGTTCAAGAATATACGAGTAGGTACCTATAACCACAACACCGCACATCCATGAGTAACAATACAGGATTAAAATGTTAACGCTTGATTTGTATGTAACTATACCACGTAACAATAAGCCACTATGAAGTGTTATTTTGTTACAAATTACGTAATCGTTCATGGCTTGAATGGGTACAATATGAATAATTAACTATATATTACTGAATACCTTGCTTCATCATCAACCCAGCACATTTCCACTGCTGGGCACGGACCTCCTCTCAAATCTAAGAAGAGTTTAATTTATCACGCCGGCTGGTAAGTCTGCGTCAGTGAACATGCCCTTTTTGTTTAGAACTTTTATGGAGAATTCTCAGGCATGCAAGTTTTGCCCCTATGTTTTCATTCACCGTTACAGTTAATTACATTTAATACACACTCACACAAGAGGCCTAATTCTTAACCAGCTATCACTATTGCTTTGCTTTACTCATGTTTAAATACGGCCAAGTATTTCTTTGGCTTTCTTATATGTAATGGCAATTTAGAATTGTAAGAGCAGTAATATTCTTCCCAAAGACATTTATTTTTCAACAGCCCAACTTTAATTTGAAGAGCTTACTATCCGAAATTGCCCGAATAATCATAAAGCTATTTCAAAGCTTCCATCCAAGTCGCTTTTAAGTAAGATTTATTTCCCTGATTCACTCCTTTTTAATTTTCTAAATCATTAAGATGTTGCGCCTCATTAGTTTGCCCTATTTCAAATACTGAAACCAGACATGGTTTAGTTAAGACCTTTCAGTATCCTAACAGATTGTCCAATCAAATGAGAAGGGTTAATAAAGCCATAAATCCTCTTACGTATATCCCTTTTACCCTTGCAGAAATTCAAATCCGTGTTCGTCCACTTTGAGGCTTCAAATTCACTGACCAAATGATGTGTCTATATTTATTTGTAGGCACGTTAGCTATCTTCCATGGAGAAAATACAAAAAAGAGATCCTCTATTAATATTTTTTCTTCACACATACGTTGTGACCTGTTTCTGACTCCCCGCGTTCCCTCAGCTACCCCTCGTTCCCTCAGCTACCTCTCGTTCGTCCTCCTTTCTACGACGAATTGACAACATGTCCTCCCCTCGGCTTCAACTTAGTTCTTCATTTGAAGGCGACGGAGCTTCTTTGCTTACGCTCCGTTCTCTCTGCATCTCTTCCGTGATTGTTCATTGTTTATAGATCGCTGGCTAAGCGAACTTTGACCTAACATTTTTATAAACCTAACATTTATTTCTTAAATCTTCAGTTATTAACAATTAAGTTATTTCTAAGTTGTTATCACTTAGATCTTAGGTAAGACTGTTTTTAAGCATCAATAAAACAAATAATATCTTGTCTATTTATATTTAGGATTGTACGAAAGACAAATTTTGAACCGAATACACTTACTCAAATATTGATATATTGTTTTATTTAGCTATATATATATAGCAATATTGTCTAATTTAGATTATAGACTTAACTTTTCAGAAAATTGTTTATCTTTTCTACGTCTTAGTGAAACAACTCGATAAGACGTACGCCTACATCCTGCTGGTTTTCCTAATCTGTTTCGCTAATCTTTATCATGTCGCCACTTCCTTTGCTTAAGTCTGCGTTGAGCCTTTTTACTTTTTGTTCAGTAAAAACTTTTATACTATTCCTCTTTAATACTTTATATTCTTATCTAATCTTTCTATATTTAAAGTTCTTTAAATATTAGTTAATTAAGATTTTTTTCTAAATCTATCATATTTTTAGTACATTTCGCTTCAGTTTGTATACTTTAGTCTTCTCTGCTAAATTCTTGTATTATTTCCAAGATACACAAGCAATATTAAAAGCAATACAGCTCTTTTGCACAGGTACTCAGGCAGCGCACCTAACAAATCTTTCCTTTGTTAGGATTTACCACGTCATGACTCATCCATTAAAATTTGTTTCTTCGACTGTTTCTACAGCAATCGCTAATTAACATTACCCAAATCAAAATTCAAAACTGAAGTCTCATTTTGCGTTAGTAATCGTACCCGCTCCCTTAGCGCTTCTAAATCTCTCCTTTCCGCTCCCCCGGGACGATCCGCCTATTTCCGCTCCGGTACCGCGACCGCTCCACTTGTCAAGCGAAATTTGGGTCACACTGTATTAGTTATCCGTGAGCAATTCACTTAATGGTCAATACAAGAAATAATGCTCTGCTGATTCTTTCGTTTTGGCAGATTATCTAGTAGGATACGATGGCCATTGGGTTCTGTATTAAATTTATTGGTCTACCAAGGTGATGTTTAAGAATTGAAGTCTTAGTAGAAAACGAAGACTTTTTTTAATCTGTCTTGATGTCATTTACATGCTTACCATAATCGGTTTACTCAATAATTGCAGCATTTATTGTAATTATGTAGCTTTCAAGGTTTAAATTTTATTCAGTGGTAAATGTTTCAGATGTGGGGCCTATAACTAATGCAATATAGCAATTTTATACGAGAGCGCGCGTATGCTAATTGATGTCAGAGTTTATTATAGCGCCTGTTTTCGAGTACAGTTTAAAGTAATAAACGCTGCGAGCACGCGGCGAGCTCAGATCGTTATAAAGCTTTGATGTCGTTCATTAGATCCGGAATTGCACTTGTTATTTAAACGCTCATAACAACGACATTTATCCTGGGATGTTCATACCCTAACTCGGTAGGCGGAAAAAACATGCTCCTCGGTTCTCCGACGTCACGGCTTTCATGAAGCTCACCGCAAAAACCTCAACCAACTGATACATTCATCAAATGGAGGAGCCCGCTTCTTAATCCGACCGAAATATAGAGAGCCACACAACGTCTTGCTAAATGGAAATACGCGGCGAAATTCATCGGCAGGAGAAACGACACCTTGTATCGCGCTGATACGGTCCATTTTGTCTTCGTAACAAGGTCTAATGTTATACAAGAATACGAAACGTGTGATCCGCATTAAAGCGAGCAACGCTTTAACAACTTCAACACAAACGCGATACGGTGCACATTCGGGAGGTCGTCAAAATATCAACAATATTCGATCTGACTGAGAGCGTGCCAGTCGCCGTGCAGTTGAGGGATTTATCACCGTGGGTTTTTGTGTTAAGGTGAAGTTTTGTTTGTCGTTTCCACTGACATGGGACAATAAAATTATGGCCGGCGTTTGGAGACGGGCGCTCCGGCTCATTTCGTGGAGTGATACCTTCGCCTTTGTTGATACAATATTCAAAAGCATCGAGTTACATTGTTTCGGTAATGCTGCTTTTATTGTGCGTTCAAAATTGTATTATTATGTGTCAAAGGCTGGATCCGGCCGGCCTTAAGGAAGTAATTCTATCTAGAAATATCAAAGATTAAATATCAATTGTTCTAAAGTTACAGTAAGTATCCGATCGATCACCCATACCAATACAATATTGAAATTATACGATGAACTGAAAACAAGTACAATTTAATGAGCAAACAGATAAGCGATCACTCTGTTATCGAGATCGAAGAGAAGTGTTCATAATTGATCGGTTATATTATCCTTCTCCCTTATCGTAACAATGGCGCTCTCACCGCCCGCTCTGACTCGACGTACGTCTCGGAGGCTCGGCTGACAGTGCAACATCCAGTGGATTATTCGGAGCGTTTACAACATAATAGAGAGCATTAGTCCGATCCACTTTTGACATCATTATCTGTGTAGCCGTTTCACGATAACCCACGAGGCGCTCCCGCCCCGCGGGCGAGCGCCGAACGCGCTACTCGCGCTGCTAGTCGCTCAGTCGCGTACTCCGTCGCACGCCGTGTGGTCGCGTTCGTGTCTCCGCTATAGTAGAGTCACTACTGTGACAGACACCTTTTGGCGGGTACTCACACGGACGCGGGCGGACGTGATACGTGATGTGAATCGGTATGCGCGTGCCGTCAACACAACGCGACGCAGTGAAATCACCCAACACTTGGATTGCAGTGCTTGGATCTTAGGATGTTTGAGTACTATTCGTGTTGTTTTACTGAATAGGTACGGATACGGTGTCCATGATGTTGACTCATGCGTGACGCTCTCGATCGCTCCGGTTGGGATTAGTTTGTTCGTTTGTTGTGAACGGACAAGAATTAGGACTTGTTGATTTATCGACGCCGCATTACACATTAATTGGCCGTAGACGCGTGAGAAGGGCAATGAAATTTCTATTACCTACGTGCTCTACGCTGTAGTTTGAGAACCATTGCATACTAATATACATACATTGACTGGCTTAGTAGATATTTTAGTTACTTAGTATTATATAGGTACTTAGTAGGTACTGTTAATTATTTTACACATTTAAATCGCAAACACAAAATGTTCGTGAGCAGTTGCACAAAAAACAGATGTGTCATTAAAACTATAATTAGATTTTATTTTAACAACTAGTATCCACCTATTTACAATTACTTATTATAACTTTAACATTACTGTTGACACATTCCAAACTTTTTACCTAATAAAACTTTTGTATAGTAAGGCTAAATCTTAAAGAGGAAAATTTTTTAACGCCGGGAAATTCCCGTTTCGCCATATTTGTTTTTTGTTGGTCAATTATTCGCGCAATCTTAGTTTCCAATATGGCCGCTGCGGCGGTGATGATCCAATGAATATTATCGGGTTATTTTACTTTACAATTATCTCCAAAAGTTTCTTTAGGATATCTAATTGAATGGGATCAAAATACAAGCAACAACTGGAAATAAAAACCTTAAAGTACCTATTTAAAACTCTGGCATAACAATGGAAATATTTTTAAGAAAGTGATTTTAGTAATATTTGTTTATTAGTTGGGTTTAAAATACAATGATTAGACTACATTAAGTTGAATGTATACATTTTATTTAAAAAATCAATAAGACTTTCCAATTAATTAATTTAAGTCACTAATAGAAAATGATAGTAAATATTTTCATAATCACCACTTAACATTATAATCAACCCTTAAAAACGACATTTGAGTCTTTTAACAAAGAAGAAACAAATATTTAGTACACTAATTTTAAATAGTGTAAAATTATTTAGGTAACTTAAATATCATTAGTAACAGTCCATGGTTTATACAAGAAGTCAGATAAGGATTCAGCGAATTGTTTTTCCGTGACACAAAGAACTCGCATCGGGATTGCGTAATAACCTCAAACATACTGACGGTGATTACTGATTTCCCCTTTCTGCGTATGAGGTAGTTAGTGGTAAAGGAACGTGTGCTGAAGCTGTCTTACGTATAAATAATTAACTAGCAACTCTAGTGCCTTTGTCCGCATTCAAAGGGACCAATTTCTACAAACGTTTAAACAGTATTTCATTAATTGTTGCAAGAATTATGCTTTCATAATTCTTGTTAATTTCCACTGAAGTTCAATGTTGTTGAATTAATAGAAATGACGGGAAACCATTACTGTATAAAATTCCATTGGAGTTTGCCTCGTTAATATTTGTTTCTGAGGTCTTTTGGTGGTCAAAGAACCCATGGCTCTCATGAGTCAATCATCCGAGATTAGCTTTTATCAGCTTGTGAGAATATCATAATGTCAGCATTAGAATTTTAATATTCAATTAACAATACCAATAATGATAATGCCCACAAAACGTTTCTGATATGTAATGTATTGTCCTTGTTTAATTCTCCTATTCTATACCTACTAATTAATTTTGGTACGTACCTACTTATATCATTACTTTTACTAAATACGTAAACTGAACTCTATGCCCTTTAAAAAGTAACATTTCAGCGTTATCAAAGAAACGTGTTTTCATAAATTCAAAATTTCTCCGTAACACCACGAAAGAGGAGAATGCTTGTGAAAATTTTAATTTCAAATTTCAGTGACCAATGCAGTCGGTGTACTCAGCTAAATTTGAATCTCGTCTTAATCTTTCAAGAGTAGGAGCTGAGTTGAAATGGCATTAAAAGACTCGGAAATTCAAGGAATTGTGAGCTCAAAGATTTTATCACGTTTTATGACCTCGCCCCGTTCGTACTTATTTATGAACTTAGAAATTTTACGAATAGCTATCTCGGCCGACGATGATGTTCTCAAAAGGTTCATTAAATTTGAAAAATAAAAATTTTATATAAAATTTCTGTTGACTTGTTGCGTTTGTTGTAATTGACTTCAGATCATTTTATCTAATACTAGTGACAAAGCGATCACTCTTGACCTCGATTCGAAACTGGGTTAATGTATCTGTGATGTGGGACAGGCAAGTTTTGACTCAAATAGAAAATTTCCTCGCATTAAACAGAATACCAGAGTTGTTCCGCGTCAACCTTGACAGACATTCATGATTACATTTGCACCCGTATGTCAGTGCAAGAGCATTAGATCGTTCATGTGTTCGTGGTGGTGGCATGAAAAAGCAAATCCAAATATTCGTAGCAGCTATAGAAGAATTTTGCAAAAGAAATGTGGCCTTCACAGAAAAATTCCATTGAAGCAGAATCTGGATGACACGTTACGTACTGCACGAAAATCGTGTTTACTGTGACCTACTTTCAATTTATGAAACATTTCTTTTTCTAATGCTTTCCCAAATGCTATCGCAATTGTTACCGATAAAGAAAATCATACCTACTTGGTTTGCAGCTTAACAAATTTAATAGCGTCAAGCGCGGTTGCACCCATATAAGCTCGTTCCTGCGGACATCAGCAAAGCCGATCAATCACGCGGGAAAACACCCAAGTAATGGGCCTCCTCATGACCCTTACGAAAAAACACCACAACCTATTTACCGCGTTAAATAACGCAAAAAGTATCCGCAACAGTGCCCCGCAATTAATCACGCCCGCCAGGAAAATATTCACGTAATCACTGTACCTTAGGACGAGAGCGAAACTTTATTTGTTCGGAAACGTCCTTTTCATTTATCAACTCTTATAATCTGCTAATGTAAACAGTTTCTTATGTCCCTGTGTACCCGTCCCGTGACTAGACCGCCAGTTTTAATGTATCTTGAGAAAGTTTTTTTGATCTCCAAATTTGGCACTACCATAACAAATACCCAGTTTTGTTTCGTGATTGGACACTAAATATATCGACAATTCGCTTTTTATCTCTGCTTTCCTATTACGGTTAGCAATATACCAAAACAAAGGAAGCAACTGTTTGAGCGGATATACTCAAACAAAAACACGATTGTCTTCGGATCAGGTAATATTCGGTAAGCATTTCAGTCACCCATCGTGCCGATTGTCGATACGAGTTTCTTTAACTCTACACATTTTTTCGATAAAGGACTACTAGCATCCTTGATATATTATGAACGATGATATCTTTTAGTTTCATTGCACGTTTCCGTTTCTCTCTCTTTCGCCACTGGATTACGTTTTTCTCGTAAACTTATTATTTGTATGGATAAACTTCTGAGGAGGAAAAGGTGAAATTTAAATGAGTATTTCCCGTTAGCACCGAGCTGAGATCGAAATGTTCGAAGTTATCAGCGGACTAATAATTTGTCGGAATCTTTATGGGCTTAACAATTTTAATTACGGAGTTCTGGTATCGATGAATTTGTTATGTTTTAGATGAGGAACCTTTGACCGATGGCAATATTATGAATATTAATCGTTCGGAGCGATCGAGTGTGGCGCGGCATGAATATTAACCGATACGATCGGATCACATCAAACTGCGTTCAGCATGTCTAATTCGATATCTGTTTCACAGTACATCGGTTAGGTACCGTGGATTGTTTATCGATTGATGGTTATCCTGTGCCGGTTGAAAATGTTCGTTCGCGGAGTTGATTGAAACAGAGATTTAAAAAGTTTAATTCTGTGAAGTGTGCGCATTTTGCGGATTGTTTTTCTCGTTGTGTGTGAATAGTACGCTTTAACGATAGCGTTCAGTGTCGATAAGAAGAGCAGGGCGGAAGCTGTTATGCACGTGTGCTATGAGAGGCCTGGCCTCGTCACCGCCTTGAACGGAGGCGTTGGGTATGTATCCTACATTCTCACTTATGAACACACTTTCGTACGTTGCTCTAGTTTTAGTTGCAACTGTTTTAGGGCTTTAATCTTTACTTCAAGTTTTATGTTTGTAAGTAATTAATGAACAACAATAACATTAAACAGACTCGGTAACCCTTGCTGTTTACTGTCGAACTTTACGAACATAATAATATAATCACTTGATGTCTTGTGTTCGTTGTAAACTTAATTAATTTATTTCACAATGCCTGCACAATAGCTTGTATTATAAGTATTGTTTGTAACTTGATTATGTCTGCTCGTAACTTATGATGCTTTAGTTCTCATAAACGTCGATTGGTTTAGGATTATGAGTCAAGTCGTAAGAGCTTTTCCAGACAAGACTAAACGCGACTCGACGCTGGCATAGTCTAGCTCGGGTAAAATGTTGGCGAGATGTTCAACAGATACATATTTTATAACGTGCGCGCATTTCTAGTGCTTCTCAGTAGATTGTCTTGTATTTGAGATATTGTTGATATTGCTTTGGTTATTGTTTAGTTTTGGAAGAAACGCTTTCAGCTTTCAGATTTCATTTTTCCTATTCAAATTACAATCATATTCACTTTGTAAAGGTACCTACGGATGTCGCATATAATTACAAGTCACGCTTTTGTGACCTGGCTGCGAAATACTTGGTGATTATTGCAAAATTTACGGTTAAACAATTACATCTAAGATTGATGATTTTGCTTTACCACCTTTCAACGATCTTTGAACAAAGAACGAACGAGCATTTAGCACTCATCTTAGTGGGCATACATAATTATTATAGGTAAGAGCAAAATTCGCAAGTAACAACACTTGGTAGCAACTTACTACGGCGATTAAAATTTTAATTATTTTTTATTGCATGTTCGTTCGTGTATTACGAAACAGTAATTGTAGGCGTGCTAAACTGCGACTTGGTTTTACGACCATTTGTAGTAGGGAAACTTAATACAAACAGTTATAAAACCAAGTTTTGCTCGCCAAACTGATTAGGAAATAAGTTAGTAAGATTTGATTTCAACTTGGGTATGAGTTTATCACCATTTTTACTTTACAGTGCGTTTAGGTTTTTAAACAATGCTTAAGCTTCAATCGCAGACTGTCAAGCACTTATCGTGTCGTGAGACTCGTGAGAGCCTGCCTGCCTGCAACCGATTTTATGGCCCACTGCTGGGCATGGGCATGGTGCTGGGTATGCTCAAAATGACGGAAGAAACCTTTCAAATTCTTATAAAGCATCCTTTCAAATTTGTCAATTAGTAACTAGCTCTTTATAAAATTTCAATGCAGCTTAGTGTAGTGTGACTCACGTCTACGTGTCAAGACGAAAACAATGATGTATGTATAAAATCTTATAGTCGATAGAAATAAATCAAATCATAAAATAAATGCAAGACACCTTGAAACCAAGTCTACGTGAACATTTCGCGGGAGATGAGAGCTAATTAATTATTATATTACTCCAGATGAAATTATCGCACAATTGAAGACTTATTAATGTAGAAATGTTGAAGTTAAGTACCGTATACAAAGTTGTACTTGAGATATAATAAAAATTTCTAAACGCAATTTCTCAATGACCCTTATAGACGTTTATGCTCTTCGGGCAGAAAGTTACCCTCTAGACTTTATTATAAAAGGAAATGAAGGTTTATCTATACTGTAGAATTACTACATGTTTCATTAAATTAATGATGTGAAGGATATTGTTTTAAGTTTTTTTCTGTACAGTTTTGTGGACTTTTTCTATTAAAAAGACTTAAAAAGACAAGTAAAAAAAATATATATTGGTACGTGCGTGCAACTTTGGATTAAAAACAGTTTTATCTTTTTTCGGGTATTTCCCGAACCGGGGAAAAACGTACAAAGTTATCTAAGTATATCTTAACAACCAATGTGTTCCGGTACCTAGTTATCATAAATAAACATATAATATAAGGGATATAATTAACAGCATCGTCGTGTCAACTGATAAAAATATTAATTAAGAGTTTTAATGACACCGAACACGTAAGCCCGCTTAATATACGAGAGATGTATGAAGCCTATGAGCTAACAAAACTGCAATTTAACCAATTACAACGCTAAATAGATTATAAAGTGACTGGAATTAATGTATCCGGACTGCATAAGGATCCAGACATTTTCACCTGTACCCCTATAACAACAAGGTTGACTATCTTATGCAAAAGCGGATTAAAACAAGCTAGATTTGGGCATGATAATTTCACTTGTATTATAAAAGCAGTAGGGTTGAAAATGTCAAGGTAACAACAGGCGTTTCGTAGAGTATGCATTGTGAAGATGGCAAAAAATAATTTCGCACTTATTACGTGAGTGATACGATTCAAATTGTCGGTTGAGGAGATAGGGTGTACGGTGCCAAGTTGAGAATAAAAAAGATGCAAGCAATGGCGCTAGAATTGTTTATACAGCGGTCATAATTCAGGAAAAAACAAGTGGAGAATAAGTAATAGTCTCTTTAATACCGAGTCCGGGGTAAAGGCCTTTGCGAGGTTATTTTTAATACAGTCCCCGGTTTTATTGGCCGAATGGTTAACTGCTCGGTAGTTATATAGTTACGGTTATTGCCCGTTTAAGTTACATCTTGTTCGTGTCGTAAAAGGTGCTGTTAACTTGTGCTTACCTGTGATTTAAATCTGGTGCCTTGATGGTCAGGAAGTGGTAATAAAAGTTTTTTGTACCATGTAAGTACCTACTTACATGGTACAAAATAATAGATGCTAAACGTAGCCAAGGTAAGGTGGTCGCCCTTTAAACACCCGCAAATTAAACTTGCCGTAAAACGGCAATGCTGGTTCTAACCTCTTTATATCTACTCCAGATTCCAGGTAAATACGGCTTCCACGGATTTCGTTTAATAACGTAAGTAAGAAAAGATGAGAACGAAAGTGATATTATACTCATATTACAGGAACAAGCGTGTTAATTTCACACATTATACGATTGATCGAAAGAAACTAAACATATCTAATGTTACTAATATTATAAACGCGAAAGTTTGTAAGTTTTGATGGATGTTTGTTTGTTTGTGACTCTTTCACGTAAAAACTATTGAATTGATTTTAATGAAA
>DWQL01000354.1:0-16001 GCA_018231265.1 Noctuana haematospila | reverse complement strand
GACATTACCGTAACTAGCATTCCCTAAAATTCTTGTCATACTACTATTACTCTTGTCACCCTCACCTACATGATATAATATCATATGATGCAAACAAAACTTATCCTTTCTCAAGCCTTACCTTTTTATCATGAACATTTCTAAATAAGGGTTGTGCTATACTTTCTATATCACTCTGGCTAGCTCCAACAGCTATTGCAGTATAGGCACCTCGTGTGTATGGTTGCTTTTTCCAACTAGTACTGAAATAGAAAGATCAATCACATTAACGCTTATAATACAGTTCACTTCACAATCACAGTCCCACACACGGATTCCCACTGCCTTGGGTGCTATGGACACACATAAATACAATTACACAGACCAAGATCAGAAAAATAAATTCATCAAAATTTCTGCCTGTTGGGACCGAACCCAGGACAGGACCTTTTGAATAAGGACATGGTAACCACTACATCACAAAGGTCATCATTATTAAACTAATTGTTAATAGCCTAATTAAGAAAGGCTGGATAAGTTTCCAGGAATCTGTGTAGTTTACTATCATCTGTTTAGTTATATTTCATGAAATACCTAGAATATAAATACAGAAAGTATGTTATTGAGATACTAAAAACTTAAACTTGTAGCGTGCTCAATAATGAAGAAATAAATAATAAAAAAACAAAGTCTCCATTGATACAGCCTACAGGCGTACAGTTAATACTTGAGCTCTGTGGGGTGGAATAATCATTATTTTAGTAGTATAGTAGCAGTACTTAGTAAATAAGTTAGTAGGTATACAAATAGTGTATTATCAATATTATTTGTTTCTATATTATAATAATGATACTATACAAACCATACACATTTTTGTGGTTCCGGAACAAAAGGGTCATTTAAAAATTTGCGTAATATTTTTGTGCAGGTTATAGCAACTTCTTCCATTGACAATGTTTCCATATATTCAGCCTCTTTACCAGAAACCCATCCAAGTAGTAGAGTTTCTGTTACTTTACTAAATGAATATATCTTTTTGTACCAATTTTGTGATATATCCTCAGAATTATTGGAACAGTCCCATAATAGCATAATTTCAGTTATGTCAGGGTTAAGAAAAGGCCTATCATACTCTAAAAATATTTTGTCAACTGCACTGAAAAGCAACCTCTCTATAGATTCTATTTTATATTGTGGTAATGCAGGTTCAAACATTGTTGCTGCATGATCTTTAAGAACACCAAGTGGTATTGTACATATCACATGATTAGCGTAAAAGCTTTTTCCATTATCACACACAACTTCAACACTATGTGTAAATTTTTTCTTTGGTTTTTCAATATTATAAACATTTGTTTCCTCAGCACTCAATGGTTTATCTGAGGAAGATATCTTTGAAATATCCTCTATCACAGTTTGATCTGAATCTTCAGACTCTTCTCCAACATCCTCCAAGCCACCAGGAGACCCATGATGTTCTGAATCCCAAATTATTTTTTTCACAGGATGATCCAACAAGATTTTATCTGGGAAAATATGTTTAGTCATTGGGTCTAAAATGCGGCTGTATCCAGAAGGTATCATTATATTACCACCTTGTAATTCTGTATAGCTACCTAATTCTAAAAGATCAATTTCATCCATACTATTACAACCAGATATACATGTTTCACGTTTCAGTAAACAATCAAATATTAAACGTCTAAGTTTCTTCTCTTCAGATGAAGGTAAGGTCTCCAAGTATATTGCTGCCTCCAAATTGATGTGTTCTCCAACACTATGAATGTCTGGGGGTGGAGAATACTGGCAAAGATAATACTCTTCGCACTTCCTCAAGAAGCACACGTAAGCTTCATGAATTTCGTGCAAAATACCAAAAGGGACTTGCTTCCCATCTTCTGTAGCTGCTATAACCTTGTGCGGCCTAGGAATGTTAATAATATTTACTAACCCATTGGCAGTTGCCAATTCGAATATAGGGTTACCCAAAACACCATGTATCCAATTGGCTCCAAGTTCTACTTTATGATTTTTCATAGGTATTGAAACTATTCTTCCACCAAGACGTTTCCTTGCTTCTAATATTTTGAAGTCTTCCATGCCATTTTTGATAAAGTGATTTGCGGCAGCTAACCCAGCCATGCCGCCACCAATTATTATAACATTGCACTTATTTGTTTCATATTTTTTACTGGAATTTGAATTATCGTCACCCATAATACAAAATTTATTTAATAATAATTTATTTGACACCCAGCCTTTGACACTCAGCTGTAGTGTAGATGCAATTCTTATTTCATATCTGTGGAATAGGATAAGATAGTATAAGATAACATTATCTATGGACTATCACGCAAAAATTGCTTGCTTATCTTTATTAATTTTTGGTACATGTTGGAAATGGATATCTTTATATGAATCTATTAAAAACAATATCCCTGTACAGTTGTATACTATCACTCTATCATTAAAATCATACATATTAAAATCTTTGAACTTAATCTTCACCCAAAAGATAAGTCCAAGAGTATAAATTATTATAAATAATTATATACACTAAGTATCCTAATTCTCCACCAATCCACATTGGAGCAGCGTGGTGGAGTATGCTCCAGGCTTCCCCCGGTTGTGGGGAGAGACCCGTGCCCAGCAGTGGGACATAAAAAGGGTTGAATGCAAGTATCCTAATATAAATGACTCTGATCTAAGCATGGACGGAACACGGAACGGAACTTAACTACAAAGTACAAACATAAGAAATATTAAGAAGAGAAGTATGAGAACATAGGAGTTTGACGAGGAGGACCACGTTTGAACGAATGCTTTCTAAAAAAATTAATCCGATTGTGACAATTTGTGGTGTGTTTTATTTATGAAAATTATTAACTATATTTCAGTCGTAGTTATGGTGAATTGTAGTATAAAAGGCTGTGTAAGGTAAGCCTTTAAAAACCGTGATGTATACCCTGATGTGCAGTCTATTTTCTATATCATCTGTCTACGTCTACGCATATATTTATTATCTATGGACGTAGCGTTGCCAAATTCTGTGTTGCCAGAATTAGGTTAAATTTATCCTAAAAGTGCGGTAGACAAATAAGTATTACATATTTTGTTTTCCCCTACTAATAATAATGATAAGAGAGCGAGAGATGTAGCAGTTATGAGAAGAATAGAAAAGAGACAAAAAATAGCCTTGCCATATTTTTTAACAAAATTTATGATCAAGCTCTTTTCTTGGAACTCTAGTCGGCCAACATGCAAATTCGTCTCCCGCGTCCCCCTTCACTTCTCCTACAAAACTAACAGTTTTTGTCTCTCTCTAGCGTTAAAAATTCAAATTATCTGTCCTTATCCAGTGACCTTTGAATTTGCTGAATAATAATAAAGTGTAAAATCTTTGTTTACTTCCCAACTTGTATCTCGTGCGAGTGTTATTGTTATTGTGTGCAAATATTATCATATATGAGCTTACAGATGATAATGAATTTTGCTTGTTCAATGAAATACCTACTACATCAGTGAAATAGGGACACGTTAGCAATTACATATGCTTGTGAAATTAGTGGATTAAATTAAAAATTCAATATCGAAAGTCATTGTGAGTGATTAATCAAATACGAATTTTTACTTGATGTTGTTTGTGCCTTGTGGTTTGTGTGTTATGTAATTGAAAAATGAAAACTATGTGTGTTAATGGTTGAAGAATGTGGCATAATAATTATAAGTGAACTCATAAGTGTCGATTAGATATCGTAAATAAACAGTTCCGACACGTGGGCTTTGCTGTGAATTAAAATCGATAAAGACGTAAGCGTGCGCCAGTCTATCAACGAGTATATTCTACGTCAAGGTCAATCTACACAAACACGTGCAATGTCGGATTCTATTTACAATCATGACTTTCTTTTAGACCCAGGTCTAGAGATAAAACAAGAAACGCTCTTCGAATTGGGCACAATGTCAGCTTCTGTGCCTATACCGCAGCGTCGATCTGATCTCGGTGACTTCAGCTCTGAGCTAGAACACTGCCTGCAGGATAATCTCGCTGGCTCGTTCCATAGCGTACCTAACATGCAGTATAGCAAGCTAGTGTACGAAACAGATAATACCACTAGATGTGAGCCTTTCAAAATGGAGGATGACGACATTTTCCAAGTAGACAAAGCTGATTTAATAATGGGGCCGACTCTTGCTGAGCTCAATGCAAATCCAGACACTTTATTAGATGATTTAAATTTCGACGATTTGCTTTTGCCTGAGGAGAGTGGCTACTGCATTCAAATTGGTGGGGTGATGAGTGGATCCCGTAGAACTGCAAACACATTGCAGACAACAAGTTTGACAGCTGAAAGTCCTTGCAGTCCTTACAGTCGTGCCCAGCTTGCCTTTTCGCCATCAAGTCAACACAGCTCTGCTTCCTCTAGTTTTGCTCCCCCTATGAACCACTTGCCTGAATTACTTACCCGTATAGATGGCTACAGTGGAGAACTTATCCTGGGTCAGTCAGTTCCAGCGTCAACAGTCTTGCCTCCATTCCCTACAAGCATGAAACCTCAACAAACACAGCTCTCGTCATCTGCCCCCACACATCTTACTATGGAACAGGTTCTTATAACATTAAATCTGTTTACTTCTATTATGCAGCTAGGAATATTTTGATTACATTCATTTAAACATGTTTTTCATTGAATAATCTTATCAGTTATATAAATCTAGGATAACTCAATTGTTGTGAATGCTTCCTATACAAGACATTTAACTTTAATTTAATAAATATCCCTAATTTTCCTATCTCTTGTGCTTGACAGATATGGCAGCGTAGGGAGCCTCGAAAACATTTGTTATCAACAAGTTCATTGGCAGAGGCTGGGTCAGTTTCTTCTTTGTCTGGGGGTCTGCTCAGTCCTGGCACAGGGGACTTCTCACAAGATGAAGAAGACAAGGATGAATCTGATGAAGACAGTGACAGATATGAAGATCTATCTTCAGATGGTATAAATTATATTTATGTTTTCTTCATTGTCTTACATACTTTCCAATATTAAATTTTAGAATTTTTGTGGAATTGATGTTGAATATAAAATATTACTCGAAGTAGTAATGGATGGACACTGGACTATTTATAATGAAATGTAAAATAGTGCTGAATAGGATACAATTTTTGTCACAGTCCACGATTATGTCTTCATTAGGTTTTTGTTTTTAATTTACAGAATCCAATGATGACTGCACAGAGAGTAAACAAGCTCGGCATAATTCTAAGAAGGAAAGATATTTTTGGCAGTATAATGTTCAAGCTAAAGGTCCTAAAGGTCAAAGATTGGTCCTTAAGAAAAAATCTGAAGATCCACACATTTTAAACTCTGTGACTGACCCAGTGTTCAGTCCAAATTGCAGTGTCAGAGGCATTAAACATAGGTATTGAATTTTTTATACTGAAATTTAATTATTGCTAAATATAAAAGATAAATCAAAATTAGTAATGTTCAATAAAAGAAACAATATTATTTTATAACTGTTTTAACTAAATAACATTTAACTTAATATTTACAGTGGTAAAGCACGTAAGGGAGATGGAAATGATTTGACACCAAATCCAAGAAAACTGTATGTAATTGGCAAAGAATTGGACAAGTTAGGCAAAATTATCAATGATATGATACCTGTCAGTGAGTTACCATTTAATGTGAGACCAAAAACAAGAAAAGAGAAAAACAAACTTGCCTCCAGGGCTTGTAGATTAAAGAAAAAGGCACAGCATGAAGCTAACAAATTAAAGTTATATGGCTTGCAACAAGAACATAGTAAGTATTCTAATAGCTATTTATGATTATATAGTTGAGCTTCTGGAGTTCCACTACAGGGTGGTGAAATATGATCTCATCTCACTTTTTCACTGAAAATGAAACAGATTTCACAAATGCTTATAGAAATTATCCAAACTGAATCAAGTTTAAATTTTAGGGCGCCTACTACATGGAATCAACCAGATGAAACAAATTATAAGCAGCAGGATAAATAACCCAGACAACAATGTGGACTGGTCTTCACATATAATTAGTATTGTCAACACAGCTACAGGTTAGCTATGCTATTGCCTATTAATTTAAAATTATGTATATTTTAGAGAGAATGAAAGCTGACATAGAACTAAATAGTGAAAAATAATACCTATGTTATTTATTAGTGATGCAATGAATATTTACATAATTTCCGATATTCATATTCGTAAGTCAGAAATTCACATTTTCAGTATCATAAATTGTGAAATAACTTCAAATTTCATTTAATATTATAGATATTGTTTTTTTTTTTTCAGAAATAAAAATTGCTGGCAAGACTTCTGAATATGTCAACACAATTCTGGAGAATGTGAAAACGGGTAAACAAGATGGTGGACTGCACGACATTTGAAGGTAATATTTCAAATACTGTAATAATTATTACTACAACGAAAGGCTGTTCTATGTACCTCCAAAGTTATTTACAGATTTATTTTTATTATATGGGAGCTTGATTGTCGAAGACAATTTTATTTTTGTATGATTAAAAAAATATTATAGACTATTATAGACATTAGTATGCTTAGTGTGGCAACTATCTGAAGTTTTGTAACACGTCTCACCTACTTTAGTTATTAGATGCCATAATAGGTAAAGCATACGTTATTAGTGTAAAAAAACTGAGTATCTAACATAACTTTGGAAAGGATAGTTTTGTAATTTTGCTATGGCTATCTTTCATAAGAAAATACATATAATATTTGTTAAAGTACCTAGTTTACGATGAATATTTGTGGTATCAGTGATTACAGATTTTATGAATAAGCAACATGTTAATCGTCAAAATCTTTCTAACTCAGTTTATAAATTTAGATTGTGGTTAACAGACAAGGCTTAGGCCATACATAATTGATCATGCATGGCTTAGCACGCGGCTGAACATATTTTTAAAAAGACAAAGCTTGTCACATTATTGGACTAAGTAAAAATTTTAATGCTGTTTTAAATAAAAAAGTTGGTATAAGTACATATTGTATATTTTTTTATTTGTTACTACAATCATGGTCTAACTATTGATATTAAAAATATTTGAAGTATGTTAGTAATATGCATAATTTGTATCATATCAAATTAAAATGTGCAATTTTTTAGGTATTAAAAACTAAAGTGTATAATAATGAATTGTAAAAATAGATATTAAGAATCTGTAAATATCAAAAATATGTAATCTGGTGAAGTTCAACCAAAAGCACTGGTAATATTGCTGTGGGAAAAAATTGAATATCTACTATAGCCACTTGGCTATAATTAAAAAAAAACTAAGTAACATGGAAAAAAATAAGGATTCGAAGCAGAATAATAGCAGGTTACAGTATAGGCAGTAGGTATAATATGCATCTTGAAACCTTAATTATATTTCAAATATTATTGCATTGCAGTATGCATGCATTCTATATATTTTTGATAAGAGTGGAAATATTTGATGACCTGTGTGGTGTAGTGGACCCATGTTGGACTGCCATGCGAAGGGGAACTTAGAATTTTGTTCCTGGTCTGGGTGGTTGTGTATTTGTTTTTATTTGTGTCGATGCTACCCACAACATACGAAATCCTAGTGTGAGCCTAAGAGTGTAAGCTTTTAAATTTTGATTGTCATCCCTAAAAACTTTCTTATCTTTCTCTCACACACACTGCACACATACACCTTCGTAATAACATTTATTTATTGCAAACATAACAACCACGGTCTGAAGATGCTATGGTCTCTTCTATCATAGTTTACAATTAATTTGATGAACCTACCGTTATACGATAATGATTTAAAACGCGATTTCTTTAAGAAAAAAGAGAAAGTAGGCAGTTTTCAAATTGTCAATGTCTTAAAGGAGAGATCACAGAACAGAAAAAGAGAGAAAATATGACAAAAAAAATGGGCCTTCACTCTTTAGTACAGGAGCAAGCGTGGCAACTTCACACAAATTATATATGATTGGTCGAACTCGACCAGTACTTGTATGAGTCACACAACAAATAGTTGTTAAGGCGCTTCCATTTACTTGTATCTTTCTACAGTGGGAAAGAACAAATTCGTATTACGCTACACAAATGGTCGTAATTATGATATCTTACTATTTGGAAATTTATAGTTTTAAAACCTACTCTTGAGGCCTTACCATGAATACAGAGATTATGTATAGCATAGAATAAAATCCAAATTATCTAATTTTATTTATACATTGACTATATTTCAATATGCCTATACGTGTAAGTGTATGTGAATGCATTTAATTGTGAGGAAATAAAATTGCAGTTATAAAATATTTTAGTCAGTCTTTATGACTAACTTATTCTATTGGGATTAATATGTGTACATGCCATATCAATGTTAATATTAAACAATATGTTGTACTCATGCTAAGTATGTTTTAATTTAATTGAAAATATTATTTTATAAGGCTTTTTAAAGAAATTGCTTATTATTAAGGTAAATAAATCTGGAATGTATCAACTACGAATATGTAAGTATAATTGACGATTTTAATTTTTGGGAAAAGCTTATTATTATA
Organism: Noctuana haematospila; assembly: GCA_018231265.1. NCBI lineage: Eukaryota > Metazoa > Arthropoda > Insecta > Lepidoptera > Hesperiidae > Noctuana > Noctuana haematospila. The sequence continues at coordinate 7,450 of DWQL01000354.1, read as the reverse complement.
TAAATATATTATAATTACTTATATAAATATTCAATTGAAAACAAAGTATAAAAAATCAATTCTAGTGTATAAAATAAAATATTCAACAGAACAACTAAAATTAAATGAGAGTTGGTTTTTTAATGGAATTGTTGTTAGTATTTTTTTTTTCACTTTTAGTTTTAGTGTCATAATCCTGCATTAATATTTCATTACAATAAGAGTAATTTTGTGATCATTTTATTTTGTACGTGCGAGTATTTACAAATATAAAAATACATATAATACCAAAAATATTTTAGATTAATTAGTTTTAAAATAAGATAAGCATTTAAATTCGTACTCCGTAATTATCTAATAACTATAATTTTGCTCTAAATTGCATTATGTCCTTAATGCATAGTAACAGAAGTAGTTACAGTTTCAAGTTTATTTGAGATATTAATAGTTATAAACTGAGAATTGATCTGAAAGATAATTTCAATATTAGGTGTTACATGTAGATGTATAAAAATGTATCTGTATTTTTATTATATTATGATGTAGGTATTATTAAGAAGTTTACCTTTTTGTTGACTAAATTCAGAAAATAAACATTTTACCGTTGATTTTTATGCCTAAACCATTGACAATAGAATTCTAACACATTTTAATAGACGTCTGAAATGCGTAGTGGGCAGTGGGTGCATTCCCTTACAGAAGCCGAAAGGAAATGAGCAGAAAAAAATATCGCAGCGCCGTAAAAAGTACAAATAATAAAATGAATGTTAGTGTGCATAATATATGAAATCAAGAGGCATTTGATATTGCGGTATAAACCATAATGCAAAATTTCTTATATGTACTAAATTATATTTACCATATTATACTGTGTCAAAATTAAAGTAAGGAAATGTCGAATTTTATTGTGTATGTACCAAAGGTTTCGAACTAATATATTTTAACAGAATATCTATGTTCTGGAAAGTCAGGGAAGGTTAAGGTGATCAGGGAGACCAGGATTTTTTAAAATTAGTAGCAGATACTAGTTATATGTAATACATAATATAACACGATCTACTTGCCACCGTTTTTCACGATTACTATTTTAATGATTAACTTGATTATATTTTATTTATAAAAAGCTGATGTATAGGTACTCATCTAGATCTATATTTTCAACCCACAAAGAGTTGCTGTGAACAATCACTGATAATATATTCAATATTTTTTATCTAAGATTTTTCAAAGTACTGTAAAATCAAGTAAAACCAATAATACATTAATTTTACGATAAGTACCTATATTGGAGTGTAATGATAACGTCGACATGAGATTATGTTAACTTAAACAGAGTTAGTTAATATCTAGGTCAACAAAACTGGAATAAAGTTTTCTTACCCTGTCCTCTAATAAAAATTTAATCTTTATAAAACTTCAGAGCCGTAATGGTACGGCTGTACTTTTAACATACATAACGTACAGTTTATGCAGTTCTTTGAAAACATCTTATATAGGTACATGTAAGCATTTTGCCATTTTTAACGTTTTTTTATATTGTTATTTTTAAGGATTATATCGAATCTTCACGTTGCGTTAAAACTTAGAGTTAAGTTAGTGTTGAAGCACTACAAGTGTGCCCATAAAAGCGTGTTATAAAATTGAATGTGATGTACCTTTATAATTAAGTACCTAACAGAATAATGTAACTTTTAGAACATAGATAAAATAGGTTTTAATCTAGTTTTAACAATTATTTATAAAATTAATGTTTTTAACGCCACCATTTTATAATATTGCGATACAATAACATAATATGCCAACCATTAATCCATTACACACATTGGCTATTTTATAGTACCTAAGTTCTAAAAAAATTCTAAATATCTATATGATTTATTAATTCTTGAAGTAAGGATTGCGTAAATAATAGGTTTGAAAATTAAACATAAAAAATATCAAAATATGTGTAAGTACCTAGTAAAGGCTACCTAGTTACATACCTATTTTATTATTTTGTACGCCACTCATTATTTTGTAATAAAAATAATATTTGCTTATTATCTGTAGGTAAATCAAATTAATAACATACTTTAAAAGTAATAATTTGACATTTGATAAAATTTTAATGAAATGATGTTAATGAAGAATGTTAGCAAATTTTAAATATTAGCACTCCTACTTAAATACTATCCTACTTCCTACTAATATTATAAATGCGAAAGTTTGTGAGTGTGTGTGTGTGTTTGTTATCTTTCTCGCAAAAACTACTGAACGGATCTGGACGAAGTCTGGAATAACACATAGCACACATAACACACTTTTAATCCTGGGAAAATGTACAGTTCCTGAGTGAAACGCGGGCGAAGCTGCTGGCAGAAGCTAGTTTGCAATAAATCAATGTATCTATTTTAACCTACGTACAGATGTTCTATGTCACGAAGAAGGTTTGTCCTTGGATGTACCTAGTTAGCAGTGCGTAAGCAATCCAAGGAAAATCCTTATTCGTGAGATAGATCATTTGTACCTACCTATAGCTACAAAACTATAATACATATTTGTTGTCTTTAACGTAAATATTAATGGTACTTCCACCATTTGAATTGCATTCTTCCATTACGACATTAGTTGGGTGCGCAATGCGCAACTATTAATCCATCTATTTTAGGTAGATTATCCGATTGATTGCCCTTATTCGAACCCTTAATCCATTTTAATGATCGAATAATATTTACTATTATTAGACTATTAACGTAAAACGTAAATAAAAATACAACAAAATACTGTGAAAGCTAGGTATTAGCCTATTACACTTACTATAACCGCTGGCGCTCGAGCGGCGAGTTGTGATATGACGTCAGAAGCGGTCACGTGACAGTTAGCGGGACTCAATATTTTTCGTAACTTTGAATGCCTATAAAATCAAAACTACTGGGTATTTTTGACTAGAACAAAAACTAGTGTATTTGTATACATACAGGCTTTACTGAGACAAAATTTCAAGCGATTTGGCATACCTAGTAACATTCTTCATTATGTAAGATTTGACGGAAAATCTGTTAAGCTAGCAACACTGCTTGAAGTTAGTTGCACTGCTGTTCAAAGGAAACTGTCAGTGTCATGTCAAATGTATAAAAAAATAGTGCCTTGAATTTTAGCTTTTTGAGCCGTACCACAGCAAAACGATTACAATAGGTTTGTTCACGAATTTCGTGATCATTTCATCGTTAGTCGTTGTTAATTACAAGGCTTAATATCGATTCAGTTACTTAGTGTTCCTCTACCAAAGATATTGACTTTAAAAGTATCCTCTATTTCATGGTCTTCTCGGTAATCACACGTTTTTTCAGAACTGCAGAACCTTTTTTTATACATTTTCATATAAATGTACTTATAGTATAAGTAAAAGGCACAGAGAAAGTAAACTATAGTTAATGGAAGCCCACATTCAGTAAATTTTATTCTTATTATCTATAACATATTAACTTAACATGGCATAACTCCAAATAAAATAAACAACATTAACACTTATTACAATTTTTCTAAATCTAAATTATTTATTTGGCTTTATGAGGTCTAGCTCCAAATATAACAGATCCCACACGTACAGTTGTTGCACCCAATTCAATCTGAAATAATAAAAATTAATTAATATAGCCCACATATCTAATTTTATTATCCACTTTAGGTCAATGAAATGTTTTTTAAATTATTTTATTTACATATAATAACAACCTATACATAACAACTGTGCTTTGGAGGGCACGTTAAGACTTCGTTCCCTGTTGTAAACGACAAATAACAGTCAATAAACCTGGTTGGAGACCTTTTGGGCGGTTTCACAACATCCAACACAGGCTAGCCACTAACCCGAATGTCCATCAATCCACATTGGAGTAGCGTGGTTGAGTATGCTCCGGGCCTTCCTCAGTTGTGGGGACATAAAAAGGATTGAAGGCATACATAACAACCGTATTGTTTCAACTTTTTTAAAAAATGAACTGCAAAATAAATGTAGATATTACAAAACCTAGAATGACTTACAGCATGTTCATAATCAGTAGACATTCCCATTGAGAGTTCAACATTATTGATATCCAGGCCAAGTTTCTCGCAGACATCTTGTCTGCACTTGGCTAATGTGACAAAGTCTGGGTTGGGTCCCTTCGAAGTGTCATAGTCGTATATTCCTATCGTCATCAGCCCTTGGAAGTCTAACCCAGGGCAGTTCTTCAGCACATACTCTACAAGAGTTGTCGCATTGTCTGGTTCCGTTCCACTTTTTGCTGGGAAAAGTAAATGATAAAAACTGTATGGTTAATTGGATACTCATAAATTAACTTGTCTACTTCTAGTTATATTTTTGTTAAGACTATATTTTAAATATTATTAAGTATTATGTAAATATAGTAAATAAAAATGTTTTAAATAAAAACTTTTGTTAATTTATCGGGGTTGATTTTTAGACCTTATCAACAACTGGGAAATGGATTTTGACCCTAAGAGGTCTTTTAAATTATTTTATTTAAAGGATTTGGTACCTTCTTCACCACTAGTATTAACTTGAACCATAACCTTCAATTTCTTATCTGCTTGCCGATTTTTAATCCACTGTTTATTTAGATTCTCTGCAAGCTTCTCCGAGTGAACTGTCTCAACCATAAACAAGCCTGGGGAACCAAGCAACTTGTTTATCTTATTAGTTTGCAAGTGGCCAATAAAATGCCACTTTATGTCTTTACATTTTTCAAGCAATTGAGGGTCATTGGACTTTTCAGCTAACTCATTGACATAGTTTTCTCCGAAGTGTCGCTGGCCAGCCTCATAGGTCTGTATAACGAGGGATGCCGGCTTCACTTTTGATACTGCTACCAATCTTGGTTTAACTTGTGGTAGGTCCTGCGGACGAAAAATTAATTCTGGAGTTAAATTGAGAAAAATAAATATTCACAGAACACTTAACCTATAACATACGGGCTTAGATAGGGTAGGTAGACTTTTAACTTAGCATAATTATGACTAAGTGTATGCGACAAACGATAATTTTATTACTAGCTACAAATAATAGAAAGATTGTCTTACTTTACTTCTGCGAGCGACAGCATTTTCAATGTTTGCTAGTACAGTTTTTAATCCATACATCACGTCAATTTCTTGGTCAACTTCAGACATTGTTTATTTATATAAGATTATTATAATATTTTTGTTCTATGATTAATTTTTTATCTTAGATTTTACACGTATTTTTTTTTTGAATTTGACGGTCTTGACATAGTGAGTTTGACAATGACAATGACAAATTTGTATGACTTTCACTTGACATACATACCTTAATCAAGAAAACAAGTAAATCAAGTAAATGACTAAATAGTTAAAATGCACCGACTAATGAAGTTGTAGAATCATTGTAAAATGGATGAACGCATAAAGTTCAAAATGAAAGTAAATCAAAGATTATTTGAGGCATCTTTGAAGTACAAATGCAATAATTTTGTTGGAAAAGAATAATAAAATTGAGAGTTGAGTTGAGAGACACAATCATCATTTTAAAGGTTTCCGAAGTTTCCGAACGTATGTCGTAAACGTCAACAAGATTGATTTTCCTCTCGTTTGTTTGTTGCGTTTTCGCGACGAAAATCCTCTGTTTTCCGACTTCATCTCTAGTTATTATGTTTCTGTTGAACTTCGAAAGCCACGGCTGAGCCTACTTTAGCCATGAACGTTTTGGAGAAGGCGGAAAAGTCGCTAGAATATTTGAAAAACTGCGAAGGTTCTGCTAAGTAAGTATTGCAGTATATTTTTGTATGTAATCCAAAACCAAGGTCTATAACATTGTTTCCGGTGTTTTTTAAAATAAATAATGCGTTAATTAGAAACCTATAATAGTTACTAATAGTATTAGGCACTACGTTCGTATACAGTAGCGATTTATTTAGTGCACTTTATTTTCTTCTAAGTTGTAAGGTAGTGTTGTTTTTTATTGCATCAGTCCATAGATACCACATTGAGATGGATCTATCCGAATTGTGATTAGCACTATCTATTTTCTATATATTCTATGAAGAGTTCGTAAACCCCTGGCCAGTTGCTAATTGTGTAGACTTACTTGATCAATATGGAGAACTCAGACGTGCAGGTATTCTCATAGTCTGTTTAGAGCAATTGATATTTAAAATATGTATCCAATATAAAAATATGAGCTAGAATACTTAGAAACATTCTTTATAATAATATCAACCCCTTGAAAGTTTACTGTATTAAAAATAATTCTCTGCATTAATCTATGTTAAAAACTATTCCTTCTCTATACATCATCCTTTGTCCACCTGTTTTAGTGTAATTGAGTAACAAACAAACATCTGAAAAAACTTTCACATTTATAATAATGCTATTAAAGATAAGATTTTAGAAATAATTGCCTGTGAATTAGTATAAAGCTGAAGAGTTTGTTTGTTTGTTAGATAGTGCTAATCTTAGGAACTACTGGACCGATATGAAAAATTCTTTTAGTGTAAAATAGTCCATTTATTGATGAAGGATATAAGCTATCAAGTGTTACGTTGCAATTCTTAACGCAGGTGAAACCCGGGGGTATAGCTAGTATAATGTGAAAAGTGCTTGCACGAATATAACTGAAATGCTGATTTGCTACATAAAAAAATATTATGTACGTTATTCACAGAGGCCATGAACTACAGGCGGCGGCTGGGACTCTGGGCAGGTGTCTTGGAGCGCTAGGTAGTAGGCCCAGCTGCGCCAGACATTACGCCAATGTGCTGCATGCTGCTATACCCACTCTGTTGGCTCTAGCCAGTAATGAAAGTGTGAGTATTGATTTGAAAACTTGTACATATCGGGGTATATAATAACTTAAAAAGATGTCCCAAAAATGAATGTAATCGAAAACTATGTTGATACAGATTAAATATTTTTCATTTTAATTTATTCTTTTTCATAGTGAAAGAAATATTAAATCTAATATCAGTAGGTCTTACTATTCTATCTAACCAATAATATTTTTAATATCTGTCTTAAATGAAAAAACTTAAATAAAAAACAGATTTGCTTCTTTTTTATTTTAATTGAAAGGCTTTGAAGCAAGCACAGATGTATATCTTCAACCTGATTCTGAAGTCCATGCAGAGTCAGGTATAGGCTAGTAATATATTATATTATTATACCAAACATTTTTACAGGCGGAGATTCGGCTTGTCGGTGATGAAGCCTTAAACAGAGCTGTGGCGGGTGGGTTTTCATTCCACGCATACAAAACAAACATTCTTCTTCAGAATCAAATAGATCCTACAAAGAATGCCAGGTGAGGAAAGATTTTAGTCTTAAATAATTAAGTAATAAGTGAGTTGAGATTTGATTGTACAGTGTACTGTATTGAGATGTTATTGGATCCTCCTAATTTCAAATGTTATCCTATACAAGCTTGTTTTTCACCATAGGGGTAGAATTTCGGAAACTCATTTCTTATTGGAAGTCT
>DWQL01000353.1:0-16014 GCA_018231265.1 Noctuana haematospila | reverse complement strand
CCCACCCACCCAGAACCACGGCAAAGGTGTGTTCAATTCTTTTGCCGTCCAAATTGTTATTACGAGTTTATTTGATGGACGCAACAAAAACTATGACAATCTCCTATTGTAAAGATTCCTAGATGCAAGTGAGGTTTGGATAAAACTTAAACTATTACTTTATTATTGTTTAAGTCTAATAAGTATTATTTTATACTTTCTTACCGGCGTTATTTAAACTTCATGGCTACTTCAGATCGTCTACTTCAATCATGCAGACATTGATGGAATAATTTATGTATTGTATTGAGAGTAACTTATTTTGATTGCGATATTAATGTTTACTTTCTTATAGTATAGACTTTATTTACAATCTTGTCACTAAGAGATTAATCAATAGGTTTAATTTTATACGTACTTACAACTTTGTTATGTTGCTAGTGTTACCTATGTACGTACAATCATTTTAATGTAGCGAAATTCAATACATTTCAATGTGGTATTTGGCTTTTGCCCAAACGCTACGAATAAACAATTTAATATGCATTGTATGTATAAGAAGGCAACAATGACTATTTCATATCTACTGCTGTACTAGCGGAAGATTTCTATAGGATTTCTATAATTTTTCAGTTACATTTTTAATTTTTTATGTAACTCTAATGCTATTAACAGTTCTTCGTCTTTCATACCTAATCTGTTCGATTCTTAACAAAATATGGATTGCACTTGCAATCTGAAATACAATTATTGTGATGAGAAAATATCCTTTACAATAACTAAGTGTATCACAATCACTTAAACGGGGTATTAAGATTATCACGTTGAAATGTACAAAAAAAAATAATGTTTTTAATTTGTTTGTATGTACTTTACTGGTTGAAATTTAAATGTTTTAATTTTACTGCTCACTTGAGCAGTAAGGGGCGTTACTTGTGTATTTATAATACGGTAATTGACAAGGACAAGCAAAGACAAACTCGTGTACTGTATCATATTATATTTAGTATATTTGAACAAGTATTTACAAGTATATACAAGTATTTTTGGCAGACATATCTTTGTCTTATCATTTCTATTATTAATCATCGTAAATATTCTATTATTTTGCTCCATTAGAAGGCGGATTCATATATTTATACTGACCCGACAGATTTTGTCTTGTCAATATAATAATAAAAATCGAAGTCACTCCATGTTCGGGATATCATCAAAACAATAAATTATCGGAGGAGACAAATCTAAAAAATTAAACGTCATGAAAATCGGTTATGTCGTTCTTGAGTTATTATAAGTATCATTGATATTAAACAAATAGTTTTCGTTTATTTGTGTTGGAATTTATTCAGTTGTCTGTACGCGTGCGGTGTACGTTCATTGCTAATAATTTTAAATTCAAAAAAATATTTTTCTTCTAGAGTACCGAGCCTTACAGTGAACGGGGCAGAATCAGGCACAGAGGAGGATGAAGAGATGGCTGCCGAGGAAGACGACTCAGAGGGTGATGATGATCTGCAACTCGAGATGGTTGACGACGCTGGACGCAGCAATAAGGTAACCTATACTTTGCAAATACTAAACAATTTATCTACAATGTAAAAATACCCTTTATATTGAAAGTAAGCAACTTTAAATAAATTAAATATTTGTATATATAAAAAAGGATATGTGTTTCCTGGGATCCGTTATCAGAAACCCATTGTAAATCTCATCATAGATTAACTATGTTTGCCAAGAGGGTCGGGGAACTCCGATGCCTTTCACCATATCATTCCAGATGTGATGGAAAATTCAAATTCATTCATTTGTCAAAGGTTAAAACTTACTGAAACTTACTGAACTTACTGGTACTTAGTGAAATTATGTTAAATTATTTTTTATCTTTTAAAGGGCTAATAAAATGTTAACAAAACCACATTAATATATAAATTTCTGAGCTACCAAATATCAAGCATCTAAACAAAGTGGTTTGCTGTAGATTTTTATCTTCCTAGTAAAATACAAACATACACACACACCCTCTATGCAATTTTTTAATTTGTTCTATAATATTTGTTGACAGTCTTCATATTGGTGAAAATTTATTGGCAGGATGACATGGAGACGGAACATTTAGCAACACTAGAACGGCTGAGACAAAACCAACGGAAGGATTACCTGTCCGGCAGTGTTTCCGGCAGCCTACAGGCGACCGACCGCCTCATGAAGGAGCTGCGGGACATCTACCGTTCTCATTCGTTCAAGAATAACATGTACTCTATAGGTGAGTTTCAAAATGCATTGGTTATATAGGAAAATGCCAGACACACTATATTTGACGCGACCATCTTAGTCCTCGTGATTAGCAACGCCTTCACGTTTGATCTCACTTAAGGTTGGATGTTCATGGGTTGCAGTGGCTACTTACGAGTAACGTCAGGTGGCCTGCACTTTTGCTACTCATAAACAAAAAATATCCTTGACTGAGCGAAAGCAACTTCTCCTTTGAATTTCGTCATACGACACAGCAGTGAAAATAGTAAAAGATTATTATTTGTCTCATTTTCTCTCTCTTTTCATGATTGTGATTGCATGTACATACTTCTATTTCACTGCAAATCGCTAATGCAAAAATTAATTCACAGAACTAGTAAATGATTCCTTATATGAGTGGAATATACGCCTCCGGTCAGTAGATCCGGACAGTCCTCTGCACAATGACTTAATGCTGCTTAAAGAAAAAGAGGGCAAAGACTCTATACTGCTGAACATTCTCTTCAAAGAGACTTACCCCTTCGAGCCACCGTTTGTGAGAGTTGTATACCCTATTATATCTGGTGAGTAGGATACTATTTCCATTTGTATCACTATATAGTATAAAACAAAGTCGCTTTCTCTGTCCCTATATCCCTATGTATGCTTAAATCTTTAACACTACGCAACGGATTTTGATGCGGTTTTTTTAAATAGATAAGAGTGATTGAAGAGGAAGGTTAATATGTATAAACGTTCACAGTTTTTCTGTAGTGTATTTAGTATCAGAATACTGCACTGCATTGCACCCGTGCGAAGCCAGGGCGGGTCGCTAGTTGTTTATAAAAATAAATTATGATAAGCATATTTCCTAACTGAACTTGATGCAAGAATTGTTTCACAGCGGGTTACGAGGATAGTGGTAACAATCTTCTATATAATTATACTAATAATAATAATATAAAGCTGAAAAGTTTGTTTGTTTGAACGCACTAATCTCAAGAACTATTAGATCGATTTGAAAAATTCTTTTTGTATATGATAGCTACATTCATGAGGAAGGTTACAGGCTATCGAGCATTACGTTACTGTTCTTAACGCGGGTGAAACCTCGTGGCGCAGCTAGTCACTTACAAAAATCTTCTTTTCTATAAAAATGATCGGTAATATCTAAGGTTTATATACCAGGTGGTTACGTGTTAGTCGGCGGCGCTATATGCATGGAGCTGTTGACGAAACAAGGGTGGTCCTCGGCCTACACGGTGGAGGCGGTGATAATGCAGATAGCAGCTACGCTCGTGAAGGGCAAGGCGCGCATACAGTTCGGCGCCACCAAGGTGGTCACGCAGTCGCAGTACAGCCTTGCGCGCGCGCAGCAGAGCTTCAAATGCCTCGTGCAGATACACGAGAAGAATGGTTTGTTCATTATTTATCTATATATTATTACGTGAAGAGATTTATAGATCCCTTTTTGAACATCTTACGGCGCACGAACGAATCTGATATTTATAAACAGTATGCATTACAAATACATTAAAAATATTAAAAAATATGTATATGGCCTATAAGGTTGAATAGCCTAATCCTGTTCGTTATAAGTCATATCTGGTGAATCCTGGCTTAAGCATACCTATTCACATGTGAGAGGAGACTGGTCCCCAGCAGTGGGACAATAACAGATTGATGATGCTGTAAAATCTTTTTTATTTATATTTATCTACTTTAAATAGTACTAAAGTCCTACGCTCGGATATATGTAATTCTGTTGCCACTTTACTGTAATTGCACATCTTTCTGTTTGAAATTGTAATCGTTCCTATTTCGATCTCCTATTTACTATATCATATTCAACTTTTAGTTTTCCATGAGATGTTTTCTGCCACTATGTGTGAAGATCGCTGGTAAAATCGTAATGTATTTGTTTTGCTTGCAGGCTGGTTCACGCCACCAAAGGAGGACGGCTAAGCGTCGCGAGCGCACGTATTTCAGTGCCTCAATGACAGCAACGCCTGCACTCAATAAGACACTTTACTTTCCTAAATCTAACGAGTGATTCGACGAGTATGTATCATAGTATAAAGTGATTCCATTAAAGTTGTTTGTTTCTAGTGCAGCCTGCATGGACTGAACATAAGTGTATTTGAGTATTGTATGTGTATGAACTTTAATAGTTATGTATTAAGTGCTATTCATGTTCTAAAATGAGTGCATCGGGCGTGTCGAGAGACTTTATAAGACTTATAGGAAATGTTTAATGTGTAACGTTTTTTGTAATCATCAATTTCTCAAATCAAGTTATCCATACGGTAGCCCTAGACGTTACGGGAGTGTGAAGTTGGAAAATCCTTTGCATTTCTTTTTAGTTATGAAATAAAAGAAATACTGTGATTCTAAACTGATTTTGTGTAGTTTATCTTCACCGTCGGCTCCCTTCAACTTATGTATCTGTATATAATTTGACTTAGGTATGATTACTGTAAAGATAAAATAATGAAACTTAAAATAAAAGTGAATATACGTAAAGCTTAACATTTGTGGTTAATTATTAATTATATTTATATATATTTTTACATATGACCCTAACAGTACTGAGTATATTACAAAAGGACTGTCCTTTCCAAAGATTTTGAAGCAAGTTTCTTTAATAAAATTTCATAGTTTGGATTTCTGATTTTCGGAATTATGTTTCATAAAAGCTTTCAATCCATCAACATGTTCTTGAGCGCCGGGTTGGTTGATTCTCTTACAGAACTCTTGTTCCGACATTTTTATATACCAGCTTTTTAGTTTTGGAAATCTGTAAGGTACAAAATATAACATTAATTCGCGTCATCAAATCCAGTCTTAGTATTAATGCCATTTAGAACGACTGATATAAATAAATTACCAGTAGCGCCATCTATTAGAAAATGATATGCAACCGTTAACAAATTCTTATAATTATAATCTGTGCCGTTACATTTTTTTTGAAGTGAAACTTCTTTATCGGCGTTGGAAAAAAATTTACCGTCACATTTTTCTGTTACGCGCCATGTTTATTTTTTTATGTATTTTTATTGTATGTACAGCTGTATTGTATACAAATTTTGCCATTGAAGTTTCATTGAACCTCTGTCTAAGATTGGATTGAACTGAACTGAAATGAACTTAACTTGTGTCAAATCTCACTCCGTTCTTGCAATATAATATATCTTTACGTAATAATATATTAAATTAACCACCTTGTTTCATCTATAGGGTGTAGTCCATGTAACGTCGATATTGTAGTCAGAACACTTATATCGGCGAGTGTCATGGCGTCATCGGCTAAATACTTCGTCTCCGCTAGGTACATTTCGAGCGTTACATATGCATCATCTGTATTCCTTTTAATCGATTTCGTCAACTCAGTTAGCCTTCCAGTGTATGTTCGTGCCTTTAATTTTCATTGATATAAAATGTTAATGTTTGGAAATAGGTACCACAGTTATATGAAGGTTAAGTAATAATTTCATCACCGCTGAGTCTCTCCATAACCGGGGAAGGCCTAGGGGCTTAGTACGAGTCTTGACAGTTTAAAAAAACATGATCGAGCTATCATTTTTGCACTTCAATAAGAAAACGAGCAATGAACACGGTCGCTTTAGTTATCCGTGTTTTCGCTAGGGGCGCTGCTTATTTATTTGCTGATTTATGGGCCAAAGCGAAACCAAATCCAGTTCACAGTAAACTGTTAAAACTCTTACTAGGCTCTCAGGAGGATATCAATCGATCAATCAAAGTCTACTTGCTTGAATAAGGTGCAAAAGATCTTAACCTACATAAAAATTGTTACACTTATTCTACTAGGTATTCAAATTCTTCGTCATAATAATGCAATTTGTTATTTGGATTTATGCCGTACTCTACCACGAAATTCCAATGCGGATTGGTGGAGACTTTATACGACATTAATACGAAGAATTGACAAAACGCCGTTTTGTATAGCAATTAATATGTGTAAGTATTTGTATCAACTCACTATTATATCCCTGAGCCTAGGAAATAGCACACCGCAATCGAAAAATAATCTTTGGTTAACGGTTGCACGTTTCCTTTTATCAGTGGGGTAGAGGTAGGAATGCTCTGATTTGCCGTATTTGTCCATGAGGTAAAGAATGATGGCATGGCTGAATAAGAAAATTAACAGTTTTTAGGTTATGAGTTTTAGGTTATGAGTTGATTTTATACAATCTAAGAACGCTATTGTTTATTTCAGTAAGTACAGTACGTAAATTAGTAAGGTATCAAAGCTAGTTGTTTTGTCTTTTGTCTTATTGTATTTGTTAGTGTTTTATAACTAATCCTACCTATTTAGATTGTGTCTGCTTACCACCTACCTACCTATCGGCTAAGCAGAAATCTCCTTCTTCAAACATAGGTATTGTCCTCATTGGATTTTTCTGAAAATAAATAGGTACTTAGGTATTTTATATTATTACTTTTCTTTACATTAAAAAAATAACGTTTTACACACAGCTCCACATTAGGATTCCCTGTGTCATAGGTGCCATCACACATACAAAGACAATAAAACAAACACCCAGACTGGGAACAGAAATCTAAATTCATGATTTAAATTTCTGCTCCGCCGGAAATCGAACTAAGAACCCTTCGAATGGTGGACCGGCGTGATAACAAATACACCACACGGGTCGTCTATTAGTAAGTGCCTACCTATGACTTCTATTTGAGAGTCATGCCTCTACAAGACTAGAAAATAAAAAAAAATAAAATTAAATAGTTTTACCTTAACAATATCTGGTTCGTCTTGCTCACGTGCTATAGGATTAAGCTCTCGTCCTTGCAGATTCAAACCCAAGAGGTCAGCTACCAACATAACCGTCCTAGCTGGTGGACTGCCATCCTTCTTGTACAATATTCCAATAAATTTCGTCATATTTTCCTGAAATCAATGCATGAACCGAAATAACACGGTATCCCACGGATGAGGTAAGTATTAACGATAGTACAGAAGCTCCACTCAGCAAAGATATTCTTGAGAAGTAAATTGTATGATCATAGGATTTGATGGAAAATCGATGTGTAAACCTACCTATCTACATAGGACTACAATTTATACCAGTGTCAGATTAAAAATACAAGAATAGGTAGTTAGAGTTACCTATCTACATAGGTACACAGTACACTGTTGTTAATTAAAATTTAAAATACCTATTTAAAAATGACCGCGGATAAAAACTAAAGTTCAAAATATTTATCTTATCATCAAAAAAAGAAAAAGAAATAATCATAAACCTAATAGGTAGACGCCATACCTATATACCTACTTACCTGTATAAAATTATAAAAATCCGGTCCGGATCTCTCCTGCGGCCTGCTCTAAGTGCTCAACTTTTATCCGTGACCCCAAGTACCTACCCCAAATGAAGTGGTAAAAAATTCTAACCTTATAGTTGTTTACGTGAGCAACCAGCAACAAACCGCGACTGACTTCACTCCGTTTGTTCACAGTTCATACGAACTAAATTACGAACAACAATAATGTAGGTGCGTTGGCAAGCGGATAAGATTTTAGTCTGTGAGCCAGTGATAAAAATACTAATATCGTAACGGAACTCAAAATTAGTCAATATACAAGTTGTTTACAATTGTGTTACTTGGAGTATTTAATAAATATAGACTGATAAAGGGATTGATTTGATGTTATAGCACTAACATATTATTAGTGTTAGATGTTTGGATCATGAAGTACAATAATTTACGTAAACAGGTTCGCATTGTTAAACCTAAATAACTTAATTAACAGATCATCTCATTTAAATATGTATTAATAGGTATATTTAAGCTTGTTTGTGTCTGACCCGGATCTTGGCCTATCACTAACTTTCTCTCGTGAAGGTTAATAACCTTTAGACCTACGATTAACTTTTGACTTTAGACGTAAAGTTTTTTAAATTAAACTTTATATAGGGTAGGTACCTACGGTCTTAATTAAGTACCTAATTACTTAATTTAGAAATTACTTTGCTTTACCTAATTTAGAACTACCAAGGTATCTAGTAATTTACAAATTCTTAATTTTTTTCAATGTGTTGTACTTTTAGGTTGACAAATACCTACTCAATATTACCTACGATAACAAGCATGGACTCTGTTATGTTAACATTACATAGTTAATCTTATCTAAACAGTTATAAACTTGTAAATTGTATAAAGACCACTATCGGCTTGTGAGTAGCACATTCCTATAATCGGAGGCTCCTGGTGGATGGAATAATGCAAAGTCATGTGACGAAGTTTAGTACTTAGATATCTGTAAGTGTGGGAACTGTGGGAACTGTGGGTAGCCCATCAAACTATACATTTGTACACACATCTATCGTGAAACAATAATATTATTATCACCCAGCTCTCAGGGGCAGCCACGCATCTTTGCCTACTCAACCGACTAAAACGCGGTTCGATGAACTTCATAATAACACCATATTCGCAAATTTCGCAATAATTTATTGCGAACTAAACTATGTTGGTCCTCTTCAAGACATTACGATATCACCTCACCTCAACTGCGAAGGTCTCACTGCGCGAAGTCACAAAATATAAATGAAAAAAAAAACAATGATAGATTGATCCAGGATTTAATAGGTAGTAGGGCAGGAGAGTTCCTAATTGCTAATTGCTACGACCAATTCAATTGCATTCGATGTATGTCGGAAGAATTTCGAATAACTTTTTATGAGATTAGAATTCTACTTAGTAAATATCAATAATATTATAAAGGTGTGTGTACCTTTCTGAGTTAATTTATATTTAATTTATTTATGGTAAGGTAACGTACTAACCTACGTTAAGGTTATATAACTTTATTCAAACAATTTACAAAAAGATGATTTACAACTTCGTTATCTTACCTACTAGCTATTTATGTTAAAAATTACTAGTAGATAGGTACCTACCTACCTATAACGAATAGCAATAAAATAAGACAATGTTTATATTTAATACGGCACGTTATTGAATAAATAAGAAACTGATTCAGCGTAATGAGTGCGGCGGATGGCTTCAGCCAACATTACAGAAATATCCATGGTTTGAAGTTTTGGACAAGCTTTCACATGTTTGTCTTGAGGAATCGTATTCGTCACAACCAAAGCCTCTAAGCAAGAATTGTTGATCTTCTCAATCGCGTTTCCCGCCAAGACACCGTGAGTGAGAATTGCGTAAATTTTGTTCGCTCCAGCTTCGCGAAGTTTTTCAGCTCCTTTAACGATAGTGTCGCAAGTGTCTGCCAGATCATCTACCATAATGGCAGTCCTATTTTTAACATCTCCTACTAGTACAGTCGAGTCTTCGTCATTCGCTCTTTGCCGCTCTTTATGAATAATGGCAAAATCAATATCAAGCCTATCTGCAATTGATGTCATTCTCTTAACACCACCCGCGTCAGGAGACACCATCACGCTAGTTTTCCATTCCGGAATATTGTCTTTGATCCATTTTGTAATAGCTGGTTCAGCATAGAGATTGTCTACTGGTATGTTGAAGAAGCCTTGAATTTGAGATGCGTGCAAGTCTACCGTGATGACATGATCTGCGCCAGCCACTGATATAAGGTTAGCAAGCAACTTAGCTGTTATAGGGGCGCGACTCTTTTCCTTTTTGTCTTGCCTGGAGTAAGGAAAGCATGGCACCACAGCTGTCACTCGCGATGCTGATGCAATTTTGCACGCGTTGATCATAATAAGCAATTCCATGAGGTTGTCGTTGATTTCACCGCAACCACTTTGAACAATGTAAACGTCTTCGCCTCGTACAGATTCCCCAATTTCTACATTTGTTTCTTTATTACTAAACTTCTTAGTGGTCGCTCTACCCAAGTCTATTCCTAAACGAGCCACAATTTTCTTCGCTATGTCTGGATGAGAACTTCCTGTAAACACTTTAATGTTCGGCATTCTTGGTTCTTTCTGTACTTTTTCTTGATTTTCGTCCGATTGCATTAGCGTGAACAACACAAGCGGAGAGTATCTCCGCTAGACTGAGATTGATAGCAAAATTATTGGTTATTTGCTTTGAAAACAGGTTTATCGGAGTTCAAGAAGAGGTCAGGTCGCTACAATCTGTCAGTATCCCCTGAAATGGAACTATAATCTTCCTTATCAATAATTTTATTGAGTATATTAACAGAGGCATACAATTAGACGATTGCATCATTACAAACAAACACGTTTATAGAGAAAACAGTCATGTAGGTACCTAAGCGGCATTATTTGTGAAATTGTTATGAAAGCTTACATTATTATTGTTGACACACGCAAATATGTGTTGGTTTCTTTTCTTATCTTACGGTAAAGAGATATAAAAACAATTTTAATACTGATACTGATTTCGTTAGTTATTGGTTTCAGCAGACTTTGCATTTGTGAGGTGACGTCTGTTAAAACGTATCTAGGATACAAATTCTAAGCAACAATATTGATAAAATTTCACAACGAAGATGAAAATGTCAGAGAAGCTAAGGTCTTTTGTAAATATTAAAGTTAAATTAAGTACCTATCTTTTTAATCTCCAGAAGGAAGAACGTTTTAAGTTCTTTGCGCTTTCTTATTTATATTATGTTAACAATTACTTAGGTACTACATAATAACAATATTTCATGTTTTTATCACCTATAAACAGAAATAAAGGAGTAGTTGTTTCAACCTTTATATTTCAATAAAACCCTTACATCGGAATCTCGTTATTTTCTAAATTACACAAATTAATAGAAGTTTGTATACGCTTATGATGATCATAGTTATTTAATTCATCTTTTAGTCCAAATATTGCTATTTCGTTAATGGTTTTAGCTAATATTTCTTTATCGGGACCACAGAGAGGACCACGTATGCCTTCAACGTTTATGACGATTCTGTTTTCCGTTGCCTCAAAATTAATTGTCGTATTGTCAGAAACGAAAAGTTTTCCTGCAGCTTTACATTGAGTTCCATTATTTCGACATTCCAAGGCGACAGTAAGAGACATAGGGGAATGGAGGCGTGTTTCATCCGCTGTGTTTCTGGTATTCTGAAATTAAAAATAATTATTTATGATAAGAATAAAATAACTTCAAAGCATATACCTCCATAAATAAATAAAAATATCAAAATTTATCATTTAAATGTCTGCCCCACTATACCGAACCGATATAAAAATGTAATATGCAATTGAAATAAGCAACCGTGAGGCTGGAGACACATTAGAAAAATCAAAATAAAATATTCTTTAAGAATATCATTTAGCTATCTAACTCTATCTAACAAAGGAATTAAAATTACTAGTACTATAATTATTATATAGGTACCTTTTGCGTAACTAAAATAGATCCTCCTCGAATCACGGCCAAGAAGTCTGACTCTGTGGTGCTCATAATCAAGGATTGGCCTTCTTCTCCTTCCAGTCTCAACCCACTCAAGAACTCGTACCACGATCCAGGGGGGAACCAAAAACGAACATGAGTCTGAAGAGGCTGCAAGTTTGGGACTATCACCAAGTCTTCACCTACGCTAAACTGTGAGTTTATGTCGGTAAGATTATCCACAGTGGGGAACTGGTAGAACATGGGCCTTAGGACTGGACCTTCCTGTAACGTCGTGTAAATATACGGAAGCAAACTCAGCCTCCATTTCAGCGCCTCAATCATTAGATGCTTGTGAGCACCTAAGAAATATGGCGGTGTTCTTGGTACAACTTTGGAGTGAATTTTCAGCATTGGGAAGAATGTCCCTGCCATGTACCATTTGACACATAAACTGGCTTGATTACTGGGGTCAAAGTTTTCTGTATCTCCGCAAATAGGCGAGGACCATAACCAGTGGCCAGAAATTCCTCCTAACGCTGCTTCAACTATTTCCTTGTGAAGGTTTGTCCATGATGCATCAATGTCTTGTCTGTTGACTGCTATACCTGCATTCATCCATTGACTAGAGGACCAAGAAGGAATAACCTTATCTAACATATCTTGGAATGCTTTTGCGAAACTGTTTCCGTATTGGTTGTGGTTTTGCATATAACTGTCATTGTTGTTGAAGAGTTTGAGGTTCCAGGGAGGTGTTTTATCAAATGCGCTGGCAAAATTCTGTAAAAGATGTTCAAAATTAACTTTATTATAGTAGGTACTTTATTGTAGTGATGTAAAAGTTTTGTTCTTAAAAATAAACTCTGGTTTTATTAAGCAAATTTTTGGTTGTTGCGAATAGGTGCTCCAAAACTATGTAGACATGAGGTAGAGGTAGTAAGTTGTGCAAAAAGATAACATTTTTTTCTGCTATTACTATTTGTTCGGCGGGCACGCGATGAGAGATCTACAAAGTTCTCGAAAGGTATCTAGTAGGTACTTACATGTGAGTGTCCACCAACCCGCATCTCGCTAACGTGTTGGACTATGGTCTAAAAACTTCTCATAATATTATTTGAGAGAAGACCCGTGCAAAGGAACAGTGATACATTGAAAATGATGACTATTACTTTACCTCATTAAAGTATGGCAAGACTCTTTCTGTATAATTATGTGTCTTGTTCGACTGATCCAAAGGCCAGCTGTTTTCAAGAACTACGCCGTCTAGCGTGTCAGTGTATACCCATAATCCTTTCATGAATTCCATGGAAGCATTTTCGTAATTTGGATACAAAACTTTATTATCTTCAACAAGGCCTTGATAAATATCTAGCGTCAATGGATGGCGGTAAAATAATTCCTTGTAATTAGATACCATTTTGTACCTTATCTCTTCTGATGGTGAATCCTGGTCGGCTTCTTCAGTCGCCGTAAAATTTCTATCGTATTTAATCTGAAAGGGAATAAACGTGAAGACGTTTAACATAAATATCGTGATTCTTGATCAATACAGAAAATTGTACATTATGCGAGATTATAGTCTCTATTTAAATATTCAACAAGATAAAGAAAATATTCGAGGGTAAATTATGGCTACTTTCGGGGTCATTGACACTTATAGAAAATTATATTCATAGAATATCTACATAAAATATGTACCTACAGTTTTATTAATTTTGCATAAATGGACATACTTATGCATGTTGTGAGTTCAGGCTTTGTCACTATAATCAGTAAGATTACCTACAAATTGAGTAGATAAATGACATAAGTTGAACACTCATTCGATGATAACAGCTAAAAAAATTTTCTACTGCCCAAATATTTCTAAGTAGGTTGGTACTTCAATGTATCTATCGAAACAGGGTTAGGTGGTCCTATCAAAATACGGTTAAGAGGTCGTAGCCATTAGAAAATTAGGTACATTCCACTTCAAACAGTACGAAAATACTCAAGGTTATATTCTTGACTTTTCACACCTTCGAATTATGGCGTCACATCCCCTTTCTTTGGTAAAAGTATACTTACGTATGGTGAGACATGAGGCACAAACCGTTTTCCACCTTGCTTTAACAGCTCAATGCCTATCCGTATGAACTCTGTTTCAGTGCGGTCATTGGCATCAAACACCACTGGTTTCGTACCACAATGGCTTTCGAAAGGAACGCCTTCTCTAGTAGCGTTGTTAAGAAAACTGCGAAGATATTCCAAGCCGTCTGCAGGTGTGTCTGATATTTCACTAGAAAATTAATAAGAAGTATACAATTTTGGCCGTGGTTATGGTGTTATGTGATCACTGCACGCACATCAAATCACAAATGGTCAGAAAATGCTATCTGATATTGTACGCTGAAGCACTGGACTCTATGACAGTTGCTGATGAACATGCAGTTGCTGTTATGTTAGTGGCTTTCAGGATGGTACTTGCAACGGTTGTGATGGTTTTTGTCATTATGTTTGTTAACTGTCTTTTAGGTCCTTTGCAATCCAAGGTGTCCATGTTTTTTTTAATTACCTGCGCTTAACCATCTTAGTGGCCTATGGTCTAAACCATTAGTTAAACCTGTTTAAATAAATAAGAAAATAAGTAGCGCCATCAGGTGTCATTTTGAGTTGTGCTGTCTTGTAACTTTGATGTAAAATAAATTAGTAGTCTGTGGCAAGCCATCTTTAAGTTTTCATAGGTTATGGGCCCAACGCGCTTTCACTGTGCTGGGTTACAATGATGAGTAAATGACAAAAATGATAATATTCCCTTACCTGCAAATATGAGCGCCAAGCATCCAGTACTCTAGTTTCATTTTCACTCCCATCACTGTCATTGCATCTCTCATTACATCTTTAGGTGTCGGACCGACGAACAAATGCAACCTTAGACCTGCGCTTGTAATGCTTCTCACTACTACGTTATTGTTTCCTTGTATCGACACTTCTGTTGGAGAACTGACGTCAATCAGTACTCCGTGGTAAGAGCTGTTCACTTTAGCAAATATTAGTGGCATCGTGGTCAATCCTCCTTTATGATTGTACAGTATCTTAGTTGTCCCCAACTTAAGAGGTAGCTCCCCCAGCCCGAACATACTTTCATCTGTCAATTTGAATGTAATCTCCCAAATATTGTTGGACGCAATCAATGGACCTCTTGCCGTATTGAAAATCGTTCCTTGAGAACTATTTACCATGACATTAACTTCTGGTGACGACACAGTATACATATACGTTATGTTTTCATTTTTCTTGCCTGTAATTGAATTGTCTCGTGAATCGTAAACTGTTAATGTCAAATGTGTTGGCGATTCCTCGTCTATGACCAGTTTGAGATTTGTTTTGCTGGTCTGAGAAGCGTAAGGTACTGTTGATATTCTCGGCTGAAGGATGACGTCATCGCTCCATTGGCGGTCCGATATGTAACTGAACCGGGACGGTAATCGATGGAAGCAGAATTTATTTCCATAATCGAAACAGCATTGTGGATGGCAGTTCTCTTTAGTAGTGCTCCCAACACCACAAGCTAGTCTTGCTTCCCGTGGAATCAGACAGGATCCAGTCGAAAAGCCATCTGATGGTGGACGATCATGACTCTTGGTGAACAGAAACCAGTATATAAGCACTGGGGTAACGATTCCCAATAGTATCCACGATGCCATTATTTTGGAAGGTCTGTTGAGGAGGATTCGATCGTACCATTTAACTTCTGGAAATTGAATGACGATAAAAATTATGATAGTGAAAATAAGAAGATTTATTTAAGTAGGTACCTAATTTAAGTCAAGCTTTTCGCAACACAAATGTTAATAGTTTAATTACCTAATTAAAATTAAAATACAATGGAATTGGTGTTTTGAAAGTAATTAGTGATAAAATTCATGGCGTCAAATCAGTTTTATACAACATTTTGTAACATCATGACAGTTTTATGATTTTTTCTGAATGAACATTTGAAATCTAAGCGATTCCTAGTTGTAAAAATAGTTTTCTTCACTTACTTTTTTCTTTCTCGAAATCAAATACAATCTCCCCTTCATCATCTTCTTTTTTTTCCGAATACACATGTGGTATCATTTTCGTATGATTTACCTGTTAACAACAATTAAATCTGATAAAGAAGCAAACATTAATGTTACGTAACCGATTTTAATTGATAAGGAACAAGCAATTATACGGGACTCTTTAATAAAGTCTTTAGAAGCCGATGAATTCGGCTTTTAATTAGTCAGTCTCTTCTTACTATACCTTCTCGTATATACAGTGACCGCCTGTCAGCTACTATGTATAATCAAAATACACGACGTCTGTCGGGTCAGCTAGTATTAAAAGAAATGTTTACAAAAGCTATTCTGAGAGGTTTGGTAACTATCTTAGAAACCAATAATTGATTGTAGGTATTCTTAATAATAGTAGCCTATTCTCTTGCTCAATTAAAGACAATAGTACAAGTAGGTACT
>DWQL01000352.1:0-16026 GCA_018231265.1 Noctuana haematospila | reverse complement strand
CTGCCTTTATGCTCGCTTAGGAAAAATATTTATTTGTTAGAAGGTTCCCAACTTGAACCCAAGTGCGGGGTAAACTCTTGAGAACTTTATGGAGAACTCTCAGTCATGTAGGTTTTGTCACGACGTATTCATTCACCGTCACAGGTCCTGACATTTAAATGCTTAAAATACACATAACTTTTAAAAGTCATTGGTGGGTGCTGCTGGGATTTGAACCCGGTACTCTTGAACAAAAAGCCTAATTCTTAACATGTTGGCAGGTACCTATGCAATTTCATAGAAATAACGTAATGTAATAGAAGTAATGTAGTGGCTGCACATTTATTTAAAGTCTGGCTGTTGCTTCATATTTCTAACTGAAACATATTGATTCATTCATGTCAAGAATAGGCATGCCGATGGTACATTTTCAATCACGTTTAGTGTATACACCTAGTGAACGTCAAGGGCTAAATTAAATTATGATATAAGCTGGACCCTTGCCAATTTCACATAACCATACCTACTTACGCGTACTTGAATATGTACTTCTGACACAGAATTCTAGGGAAGTGATTGTTATGGCTAGTTCACATCCGTTTACCAAATGATCGCGTAAGATGACTATCTAGATAAGAGCAGAGCTCCAAATATTGCGCGTAATATGAACCGTCCTTACAATAAAAAAGGTAAGAAGAATAATGAATGGCCTAGAAACAACACAAACGGAGTCAACTTAAATGGATTACATAAATATATGAATGATGATATGTAATCCTATCTACAATGTTGTACTCAATACTCAACGATAAGAATTTTTTTTATTAATATCTCAAATTTAAATTATCTTATTAAGAATAATTTCAAACAAAACATTAAACGAAATATTTAGCCTTTTCTCTATGCTGGCTAAAAGGATTTTTGCCTAACCCAAAGGTAGACTAGACTGGCAGAGAATGTTTTAGCATTAAATCCGCCCTTTGTACCATTTAAATTAATTTTATTTACATATTAAACTTACTATATAAGTATTTTATTAAATTGTATGAATTATGTACATTATAGGTATATTATATCATAAATAAATAACATGTAACAAAATAACTTCTAGCATGAAGTCCGCCTTCTGTTGACTGATCCTATACTTATAGACGCATAAAGTTTAAATAAATATCTTACTGACTATTATACACATTATAAACATGGATGTACAATTTGTAATGGTTGCGAATTATTTGCACTTAAACAAATCGACGCCGTCCATTCATTCATCGACGTGGTTAATAAATAAACCTATGATTACACTAATGGCTTATACAATACTTTACAAATAAAGTTTGCCTTGCAGTCATTATTCATAAGAAACTGTTGTTAGTGGTAACTTTGATCTGTAACACATTAATATGTATGAGAAGACGAAGTTAGGTCGGCGATTTCACTTACAGACAATTTTTTAAGTCTATGATTGTATTTATGAAAATAGGTGTGACACGCCTCGTCAAATTTTCTTTCTTTAGAATAGGTGTGTTTATCGTATAGATTACTATAATAGATCATATAAATTGTGTAAAAAAATTCGTAATGATTTCTAAATGCGATAGGCAGCATCGTAACAAAAAGGCAAACTTTTCTTTTCATGTAATGATCGAGATAATTTGATCAAAAATCCGTCTACGTACGCAACACACGTTGCCGATACATATTATAGAATCACGAATTTATGTACCTAAGCGTTGCTCGCATAAAAAAAATACATTTTATTCCATTGAAATTGCCACTTCACTTTCTGCTCGTCTGTCGACTCAATTTCATTGCAAATTTATTTCTGTTGGTACTTAAGTGACTGTCAAGCTGCATAAAATGTTATCCGAGTTTCGAATATATTAAATGATAAATTCTTTGGTAGGTAGTTGATTATCTCAAATTATGTGATCAATCAGGTTCAATTCAATAGTTGGTAGGTATCAGGTTCAAGTTTTTATAATACATTATCTTAATTATAATAATATTTAACTATTAACGTTGTAACTAATAACATTGGTTTCTATGAGGTAGACTCGGACCGGTATCAGACAAAACTAAACTAATTATTTAACTCATTTATTATGTAACATGAAGAATCATTTAAGTTGGCGATCACCAAATATTGTTATTTAAAATTCATTGAAGTTAAGATACAAGTCGACGCGGCGTTGGCTGGTAAAGTTAGGCCCGTAAAACTAAGATCTATCTTCAGAATATAAATCAACATAAAAAATATGTGACACATAAAATAAAACGATACCTAAGCTTCAACAATAAGGTATTGTAATGTACTTTGGCATGAATGATGAGAATGAAATACTCTCTCAGCTTAGTAATTTCTAGGCGAAATTGATATTTGCAATACTTCGTTAAGTATATTATTGTTCTGTTATCTAGAAAGACGTGTTTTATAGACTGTTATAGATTAACAATCATGATAAAACATACTGTGCACAATCTTATCGATAAGCTTTATCTATTTTCATAGTACCTACTCTCTGACATTATTCAATTTTACGTAATTATGTGTTAAAATAGTCTCTAGGATCAAGAGACGAGAGAGAATCTTTTTGATGTCGTAATTGGCAAATACGAGTAGATTCAATATACCTTTAAGTCCTTAATAAACTATTTGTTACTTTTTAAGTATGAAATTTCATCATAAACTCAAGATATACCTAAAAGAATGCTCTTATTTGTTGTAGGTATCTGCGCCTAAGTTCCCGGTGGTGATCAAGATCGGCCACGCTCACAGCGGCGTGGCCAAGGTGAAAGTGGACTCCTTGGCAGATTTCCAGGTATAACCATTCTTTTATAAACGGATTTGGTAATAAGGCTATAACATAGCTTTCCTCCTTACTTTGCAACAGAGTCACGAAAATTATTTTACTTAGTGAATCACTTTGGCGCTTGAAAAGGCTTGGCGCGCATTCCTCTCATGTGAAAACTATTCAAATTAAGTCTATTAGTGTCAAGTACTTGAGTAATTTGCCTATGATTTATTCGTGGAATAAATTTTGTTACTTAATGCTCTGAAGGAAAACGATACAAAACGCAAATAATTGTGTAAAAAATACTGACCAGACCAGCTCAAAATGGTTAATTAAAAAAATATTTCCAATAACTGAGTTTGCGTCCTCTCTGAAATACGAATTATTGTATTAAAATAATATGTTTTTAGTTCATAATAATAATAATATAATGCTGTTAGTCTATCATAACTATATTATGCATATGCTATTCGTAATACAACTAATAGGTATGGTGAGAGTAAAATATTATGTATATTTTATTTTATCGTGTAAATATAGAAGAATACAATATTTATGGATGAGAGGCTTTCATTTATGACTTTTGTTAGACCCGTATAAGCCGGATTTACCATTACCTTTCCTGTCAAATAATTTATTTTGGGAAGCTTTTCATAATGGAACAATACTAACAATAACATTTTTTATATCAAGACTTATAGGTACATATTACGTAATCAGTTAACAAATAAATTACTTTAAGCTTTTTTCCTTTGAAAAATGAATCAACCATTTTAAGCATTTGACATGTTGATAGAATGAAGGCAATTATTTTCTTTATTGCTTTGAGTAATACGATGACTGTACCATAATATCTAACTATAGAAATTAATCTCTGATCGGTCGAATCACGCAACTAGTGATTATTATTGCTCGTATTTAGGTAGGTACGTATTATTTCCGGTGATATTAATATTGCCTACCTCTGGTTAAATTTGTAATAGAATTTTCATGGACACAAATAAGATTCATGTGAGTACTATACAGACTACAGATTAGTATTATTAATTAGTGTATTTGTAATACAAATTTATTAATTAAATATAAATTTTTGGCCAGTTGGCCAGTTTTGTTAAAAAGTATGCAGTGGAGAGTATTATTATATATCTACATAATAATTTAAGATAGGTAGCTGCTAGATTTTCATTTAACTAATTTAATTACATAATTTGAGTTATAAAGTGCTTACTTTTATTCTAGGACATTGCTGGAGTGGTCGCCATGTTGGGCACTTATTGCACTGTTGAGCCCTACATTGATGCTAAATATGACATCCATATACAAAAAATCGGCACAAACTATAAGGCGTTCATGTAAGTTATTTAAAGTTCTGTAATTAGTGGACTATACCTATGATTCCTTCTTAATTTGTAATGCTTAAAGTCAACCAAATTAAACAAGGAGTTGCACCTAACCCCTTTCTACCGTTAGTTAGGCTTTTTAAATATTGTTGTGTATCGGACAGATAGATTTTCACATCTTCTTACCTCGCATTTATGTCGGCAGTCTTTAAATTTGAGACGGCCGCTTTAGTCCCTCAGGAATTCAGTCTATCTATCTATCTACATATCTAAATTACTTAAATGAGATTACAAGCTTTGGACTGCTATGATCACTTAACACTAGGCATCCCGCAATAATGTAGATATAATTATTATGCTAGTTAACTTATTTACTAAACAAAAAAACAGATCCTTCATTTTTTTTAAACTAACCAACTCAAACTCTACTATTTTGTGACAGCCATATAATTCACTATCACGATTTAAAAACTTTTCTCGTTGCCTAACAAAAGGCATGTTTAAGCCTCAAAGGCTTAAAAAATTTAAAAAGCATGGAGGCTGGCAACATTTTTAATAACAATATTGTCTACAAAATTTAATTTTCCGTATTTAATGTTTGCTTTGTATATTATGGGTAAAAAAACTTATTTATTTTGTATGACGCCTGTGTATAAAATCCGTTTACGTAAGTTTGGAACTTATTCCTATAAATTTCCTAAGGCACTATTGGCTTGAATGTAGTATTTTATATACAAATGTATAATTTTAATATGAGTAATATACTAAAGGAAGAAAGTAACTTACGATAACTTACGTAAGATTTATATTTAGGTTCCTTTGGATAACATTTCAGGCGCAAGTCCATCTCCGGGAATTGGAAGACCAACCAAGGATCTGCTATGCTTGAAGCAATAGGCATGAACGACAGATACAAGATGTGGATTGATGAGGTAACGTGTAACATATAAAATCATTTTAAGAAAAAACTAAAACTGAATTGTAACCAAAAATAATATACTAAATTGGTTACAGATTTCAGTTACAATAAGTAACTGAAGTCGTGCCCCGATTGTTCTGTAGAAAGAACAACGGATTTTGTGCAATGAATTCCGTATCGAAGTCCTCTTTAAAGCATCAATTTTAATTACTGATTAAATATTGTAAAATATTATTTGTCTTTATTGTAACCGTAAGACGGATTATTATTAGAGACTCTGCCTACTTAGTATTTCAATTTGCGGAACTATACCTATTTCATTTTCGGGACTATTGCAGTCAGGTCAAGTGTTCATCTTGTTGTAATCTTGTTGTATGATAAAATTTAATGTTTAAATTAACATTATCTTCACAGGTGAGCGAGATCTTCGGTGGCTTAGAAGTATGCGCTCTCGAGCTGGTAGTGGGTAAGGATGGTCGCGAGCATATCATCGAGCTAAACGACTCCGCCACCTCCTTCATGGGAGACTCACAGGAGGAGGACCGCCGTCATCTTGCTGAACTCGTGCTGCAACGCATGCAGGTAAATCTTAGGGGCGACTTATCTATGAATTACAGTTACTTTTAATTCGACACATTTATGAAAAGTAAATTATATGTGCTTAAAATTGGTTCTGTTTTTGCAGTCGGTGTGTCGTCCGGGTATAACAAAGACGACGTCGCGCAGCTCAGTGTCGGGCAGCGGCGCGGCGTCGCCTGAGGAGCGAGAGCGCGCTTTGCCGGGCGGTGGCGGGGCAGGGAGCGGCTCGGGGAGCGGACCACCAGCGGTGCCGCCACCCGCTCCGCTTTCCGCCGCCGCCAGCATCGACCGCCCGCTGCCGCCGATACCCGCCGAGCCCTCGCAACCGCCACCACCGCCGCTGACTCGACGGGATTCGCAAGGTAGCTAGAAGCAACTATCTGAAATAAGTATCTAAATGTTGGATTTTTTCAGCATAATTATGTTAACATTACGAAATAATTCTGTCTTTTTACCTAGGTTTTCAAAAAAGAAAATGAAACCTAGTATTTCAAGATTAACTTAACATTTAAGATCATTTTAATCAACCTTTGACTTCAATTATGGCACACTCAGAATTATAGAGATGTAAATAGGAAATCTTCTTCAGGACAAATGATCTGATAAACAGAGAGGGATAATTACATATCTTATTTAGGTCTCTATAATTCTGAAGCTGCGATTTATCAATGTATAACGCTACTGTGCCCGCCAATGCAAAAAAAATACATTATACTAGGTATCTTTTCGGAAGTCAACAAATATTCTAAAAACATTTAAATATTATTAAATAGTATCGCAATCATCTACGGTGTCGTCAACATCGGCGGCACCGAGCGCGGGCAGCGCGGCTAGTGCGGGTGCGGGAGCGAGTGCGGGTGCGGGACCGGCAGCGGGTCCGGCGCCGACGCCTTCGCGCGGCGGATTTGCACGCCAGGGCTCGCTTAGCGCCGCTCTCACCGAGGACGCTGAGGACACCATGAAGAACCTCCGCAAGACCTTCGCCGGCATCTTCGGCGACATGTAACCACGATAACCAGCTGTTTATTTCGTAACCTTCACTGTCCCTTTACCCGTTCATAACTCGAATACCAGATTAGTTTTTAAAATTTCGCAACTCTTGTAACCCCCTTAATACACTCCCATATCGAGAAAATTTCCCACTGAAAGAACCACGAAACAAAGAGACAAGTAGGGTTAAGTGCCTGTCAGTTTTTTGACGTGTAGCTCGTATAAACCCATAGGGGTAACAACCCATTGTTGTAACGTGATGAAGAAAATTGATGGTAATTGGTATTGGTAGTGGTCAGATATTGTTTCTTTTCAACTAATCATGTAGTGTTTGGAAATGGTACACTTGTTTCCGTACTAAAAGAGTGCAACGTTTCTTGGCCGCCGCCGCGGTATGAAAGACGACACGTTTTTACTACCTATGTATAATAACTCTCCTTTACATGTAGACGGACAGGTCAAAGAAAAGCTAATTGATGCTTACTTTGCGACGGCGCATATAATTTAGAATCTTATGTGAACCTGAAGTCTTATTTTTATTTTGTGAAAAGTACGTCACAATTATAGGTCGTCTAAAAACAAGATTACGTTAGTACGGTAGTTCATTTTAATAAGTTTAAAAATATTTCGTATCGCTAATATATATTTCCCCGTATTCAAATTATAAACAACTTTAATAATAATTTATATCCACTGCTCTCACTCTAGTTATGTTTATTTAATAATTTTCTTACTACCTAAGACATTTATATACCTAATAGTATTACTGAAATAAGTAGATTTTCCTCGGCGTCATTTACCGACACCTAAGGAATTTGATAGATCATTTTGTACAATTCGCATTAACTTCTTCGACGGTTAATATATTGTTAAAGCGACTGGTATTTAAAGAAAGCTAGATACAAAACAGTTAAAATAGTTTTAAATGTAAAATAAATATAGATTTTTTACCATAAGTTTGTTATAAAATGTGAAAAATACGAATCAACTGAGCTACATTGTGATCGAACCCGTTTTTTAGGGCAGTAGAAATTCTGTCACTGTCTAACTGCAGCTCTTAACTCTTCTGCCTGCACGGCTCCTTTGTAGAGGAGTTGTTTCACTTCACAGAAACTTCACTAAATAACGTTATTAATGTTGCTTCCGTTGAGAACTAATGAACTTTAGAAGGACGAATGATTGGGCAATAATTAGAATCTAATAAGTTATCATAAGCGTTCAGTTTTGTTAAAGGTTGCGTTATGTTTACGACTTCCTTATTTTGTAAGTAAAATTAAAAATTTTAGCTTAGTAAGTTACTAGTAAATGTTAATTTATTTTGTTAGTATTTTCTTATTCATAATTGTTTTTAACACTTGAAACAAATTGGTACCTACCTCATTAAAGTAGATCGACAATTTATACTGTACACGATTGTGTACTTAAAATTTAGTTTGATTTTTTTTCAAATATTTGGACGTCAATGTTTTCATTTTATGACACATGAAGTTTGGAAATCGTATTAGTGAAATGTATTGCATAAGCATTAAACATTTATTTTAAATATAAATGCCTAAAAGAACAATCACATACTAATTTTTCATCATGTGATTGAGATCATAGCAGTCACCTGTGAGAATGCAGAAAAATAATTTATTATTCTTAAATTCATAAAAAAGTGGTTACGACGAAATTACATGTAAAAGCTTGGAACGTGAAGTTGAAGGCATATTAGATAAAGCTACTTAAGACAATATTGTTGAAAGCAAATGTTACTCCACAATTTATATCTTATTATTACTAGTTAAATCTTGTAGATCTAAGTACTGTTATAACTGTGTATTCGTCATAACATATTCTAATCATGTTATTCTTTTGCTAGAGTTTCATTTCATGTTGAACAATTATTCCCACCCTGTATACCTCGTTCTATTGTAATAGATATGCATTATATATTTTAATAATATGCTAGAGTTGTTTGTTTCGTCTTCATAAGCGTGAACTTCAGGAGTGACTGTAGTTTCAAAGTGTGATATTACGGTGTGTCCCATTATTTATCAAAGAAGTTAATGTTATCAATATTGTTATATCGTGCATTGCGGTTTTTCTGCAGTTTGAAGATTTTCAATTTTTAAGCTATGCTTACTATTTTGTATAACGATACATTATTCTTTATCTAATTATGGTAGAAACGTCTTAATCTATAAGTAGTTAAACGCAGGAGATAGCAATAAATTATTTTAGTATAATTTGTTACATATTAGTAATCCACTTATAAATAAATACACACATTTGACAACGAAATTAATATATACATGAAGCCTTAAGTCAAAATCTGAAACTAGGTCAGTAAAGTTAACATTGTTAAAATTTTAATAAGTTAGTAGGTACTTAACTTAATTTGCCTCGGCCGTTTCATTAGATTACAACTGATATATTTATCGTAGCTCTCGGTTGTTGGGCCTTGGCGAAGTCGTACGAGATCAGACGATGTTGTGGTTAGATTATATTATACACGCACTAGTAGCTAGATTTTGACACGAAAACTCTAGGTCTTAATGTATAAATGCGCAATTAGACGACTATAGTTGTCAAATTTCCGTAGAGAATATTCAAAAGTATGTTATTCGTTATTATTAAGCGGTTTAAGTTTAGGCGTTGATTCAGATTTTTGTGTAACAATTGTTCCACATTTCATAATGTTATGTAACTAAGATAAAAATATAGTATAAACACTAATAATTATAATGCTGTTGTTGTTGTTGCTAAATAAACAAGTTAATTAAATATACAATATATAATCGTGTGAGAGTACTGGCTAGTGTCATCGCAATAATAGAGATCATGAAATGCGAACCTTTTTTATTACCGACTTCAAAAAGGATGAGACTGTGTTCGGCTGTACGTACGTATTATTTTTCCTTTTTTTTGTACCCATTTTTTTCTTGTTATCGTAAGCAATGGATAACAAATTAATTATTAAATATTAAAATGATATTGTTACGTTCATTGGTTATTTTCTACTTCAGTATAAAAAATATATACATAATAGGTATAGTTTTTGAGCAATTTTGACGCAATGAATTTTCCCAAAAGTACATCATTGGCTTTTTGCTTATACCGCTAATATACTTAAATTCTTAACCAGTATTATGGTAATGTTATAAAATCTTAATAAATAATTTTAATAAAATCGTGACATTCGACCACATTATTGCGATGAAACTTTCTGTATTATTTATAATTATAATGGACATGGCATGTATCAATTAGGTGTGAAATAATGTATTGACATACTTATTGATTTTTTAAAAATAATTATTTAAAAACATATTTTTTATCTTTTAGGCCTTATTAAATATAATTTAATCCTTTGAATGTTTCAATTTATGTTCGAGAACATAAAATATCGTTATTTCACTCTGTGACATCCATGTCTTTGTTCGAATATAATATTTAAAGGAATTTGAATGCATGTTAATCTATATTATAATAAATAAATACCTCTTTTGGTAAATCGATAATAACTTTTTGTTTTTATTCATTCTTTCCAAATTTCCAATAAACATGTTTTATGTTCTAAGTACCTATAGCTATTTTATGCAGATGAACGACAAAAAGTGGTCACCGTTGCTATTAGAAATTGTCTTGAAAATAAATAGATACGAATAGCCTATTCGTATCTATTTATACAGATATACCTATTCGGAGTAGGTATAACTGTTTTGTAAAAAATCTATAGGTAGTAGTTCTTAGTCTTATAGTATTAGAAAAAACAAACACATGCAGCAATGCTTGGATTTAATTTAACTCAACTCATTAACAACTGTTCTAAAACTCAAAATAATGAGACAACAATTCAGTGAACGATCTAAACGAATCTCATACTAAATAAAATATTATCTACAAAAAGAGTTTGTCTATAAATGTTAGGGGTAGCCTGCAGGATCCATGCCCGTGTTGAGGCTGTAGTTGCGGTACATGCCCGCAGCTGCCAGCCGGTTGGTGAAGGTCTGCCCTGCAGGAAAGAATACCGAAGGTACGGAGTGGATACCTGGAAATATACCAACTGTTGTATTCATCATCATCTTCGTCAACCTATCACAGTCCACTGCTGGGCACTTGTCTTCTCTCAAATATAAGAAGGATTTAAGCCATAAACCCGCTGGTCAAATGCGGTGATGTCAAGTTCACCCTTTGGGAGTAGGATAATTAAAGGCGTGACTGTAAGTCGGTAGTCGGTTTTTCTGTATATAGCTTTAATCTGTATATATGTATAGAATACAATACAAGCATTTAGGTATGTAGGTACCTATGAATAGGTACGGTCGTATTATACTTTGGTCCCCAGTTGTTTTAAATTAAGCAATAAATAAAAAAACAGTATTACATGAAAGTCTTAAAGTTGAAAGAAAGAAGAGAGAAGTGAAAAGAAGTGTATGGTATGGTGAATGGTACAACCGGCTTCTACAATCGTCTCTTCTACTTGCATAGGTTACCAAAAGGTTTGGTGTATATTACAGTGCTTAGGAAATAAAACAAAACATTTTATAACTATTCGTTTATTTACTATCATAAAATGTAAAAAAAATATGAACACATTTCATAATAATTCAACTTAATCAGGGTTTATTATTTCCAGCTTAGAACTACCTTTGTGCTTAAAAAAATAAATAAAAACTTGTTTTTAAAAAAGAAAATTCAAGCAAGACGTGAATTTGATGATAATAATTCTTGGACAGTTTATTTAGTCGGGGCTGGATCCATCGCAGTGTTGAGAGAATAGTTCCGGTACATGCCCGACAGGGCCAAATGGTTTGAGAAACGTTGGTTCTTCGGAAAATACACTGTCGGTGCCGAATGATAACCTAGAAGACACAAATTTTGCCATCTATTAAATACAAGACCTTTTATTATGCAATCGAAGGTTTTATTTAGCTGTTGCAAAAAAATTAATTGTACTAGAGGATTTCATGTAACTCAATTCAATAATGTAAAAAAAAACCTAAAGGTAACCATACTATTAACCGTGCACATATTTTATTACTATTCATTAATTGGTAAATAAATAAATAATTATTAATAACTGAAATCCCCACACTGGCATCACCTTTAACACGCACAAAAACAGTTTACACAATCAAAAACAGTTTACGCATTCAACCTAGGACAATTAGAATGGCCTACTAGAATAGGGCAGATGACTAGCTAGTAAATTGAGATACTTTTAGAGTTGTGAAAACGCACCTCTTTTATAAGTTTTATTTGAACTATTAGAACTATGACACCTTCTTTTTAGCTAGCTAACTCAATGTTTATTTATTACAAATGAAATAAAAATTGAAATAAATATCTAGTGGATATTGTTTAAAGCCCTCTTTTAAATAAATTATATTCAAAATTTATAATATAAATGAATGGCAATCTCTACTATTTAATACTAGGTAGATAGTTATATTTATATACCTGGTGGATACCATCCGTATTCGCTAGCCGATGTCCTGTAGAAAGGATGCTGCTTGCTCTCTTGACAACCATACCCATTAAACCAGTCTGAAAATACAAAACAATTCTGTTTACAAACTGGAATCACTTGGTTGCTATATTATTTAATTGTAGAGATTATAGAGCGAGAACCCGTGAATGCCAGACCTATTATGGCTGGAAGTTTCTCTGCATGTGCTCCTAAAATAGGAAGGAACGATGAGCTACTATAAAATTTGGCTCATCAGGACTATGTGGCTCTCATGACAGATAGGTAGCAAAGGTAATTTGTCAAAACACCTATTAAACGTAAATACACAAGAAATTGAATCTTTGTTGTATTCCACTACGGACTAAACTCTATAATAATTAACTCTATTGTAAATTGGACTTTTGATACGTCCCGTATAACGACTACCTGCATGCTTACATTATCAATACAAGATCAACGACACTTGGTAACTTCAGTTTACACCCTACTACCATTGACCTTTGTTGACACAATACTTGATGATATTAGTACATATAAAATGACTTGTAAATAAATTCTATGTATTTATTTTACTCTAAGTATTTGTACTCTACTCTACATAAAGAACAAATTCAGATTTTTATTTTTGTGACCATGGGTCTCTATACCATTTGAAACACTTTTTTCATCACTCAAAACACCGTAGTAATAAGAACATAGCAGAACAAATGCTGGAAAAACTGTTTTACTGTCCAGATATAGGTAGGTATATACTATATGAATTATTTAACATTACTATTACTGTAAACTTGATTTAAAACGTACGCGGATGTTCAAATCTTTTTGGTAAGTTGCAGGTAACAAACAGATCTGAAGTCTTTAATTCAGGCTTTCTTATTCCTTGTTGCAAGCTCGCTCTATCCACGCAGGTCGCTGAACAGAAACCTGGTGGGGTGTTATGATCCTGAGGTTGCGAAGCTTTAATGTCTTCTCCGTTGCTCATTACTGTTGTAAAAAACGGCTATATAAAGATACTTTGTATAAAAATCTACGAAAGACGACTGTATCGTATACTTCGATTCATACAATGTTTATTTGTTACCGTGGAAACCACAAACAAAATTTTAAAATAGGTCACTATGACCACACTATGACCTATATACCGTGGCTTCTATAATACTCCATCTATAATGGTTAGAGGGCCTCAAAATTTTATTACTAAAATTACAAACTTAATTTATCAAAAATTAATCAAGGCATTTAAATATTGTTATGAAAATTCCACAGACTTTATATAGTGCGAAATTCAACGAATTCATATAAAGTAAGGGTTAACTTTTGATGTTATGTACACCTAACTTATTTTATGTTATAGCACATTATTAGTTTTCAGCGCATACTTTTTTCATTTACTTAACGTGACATGTTAAGTAAATGAAAAAGTTACTATTACTTTTTCATGCAAAAATCGACTTGGGTACAGGTACAACTAGAAGCTTATAATTAAGTCCGCATAACGAGTAGTGCTATCGTAACCTAAACGTATTTAGGTACAACTACTGTGTCTAAGGATACACGCATATTGAAATTAATATTTTGTTTTTTATTATTTAATCCGTAACAAACCTTCGTAGTTGTATAAGAATTAATATAGGGGCGGGGAGTTTATTGTAACAGGGGTAAGTAGCAATAAGGATTTTTCTCCATGTTCTCTTTTAACTAACTGCTTTAACTCAACTTTTACTTTTATATCTCGCCCCATGATCTCACCATATGGATCAGTAAGTACTGAATGTGCGCAAATATAAAGAAAGCTACACTATTGAGGTATATAGGTACTCAAGAAACGTCTCATAAAAGGAGGTATAGAATAAAAAAAACCCGAAAACATAGAAAGAATAAAAACACCTAGGAACGTTCTAGAAGGTAGTCATTAAATACACGAATAGTTCAGTATCCGTCATCCTCCTGCTCATTGGGCATGCAATGGACTGAATACATTAGCGGTTATCAGCAGTATCAGGTCGACAACAGACAATAAACGAGTGGGTGCCTATCGCGTCGCTTCCAACCATAGCTCAGTCCACGAAGCAGTGTTCACATAACAATTGACTCTATCAGTACTTTAAATGTAAAGTCTTGGAGATATAATTACAATTGCTTAATTCTCGCCATAATAAGGTCCTTATCCTTACCATGAGATTGTAACGTTTGACAACGTACATATTAATAAATGTTTTCAAGTTACAATTTTGACTTTGTCAACAAGCTACAAGCTCACGTCATTTATATTAATCAAGTGGCAGCAGTGTGTAATGTGTAACAATTAAGTAACAATGAAAACAATAACCATCGCAGAGCCCTTTAATTTAAAAGTGGTGAGATTTGAGCTGGATTTCACAACGCTTAGCCCGCAAAACCCGAAACCAAAGAAGAAATGCAAGGAAATCAAGATACCAAAAGTAAATTTTAACAGGAGACATTCGATAATACCGCCGCCTCCTCCAATTCAGAACACGAAGGTAAGTAGGTATTATTTATTTTTAAATCCAATTTATCGCTCCAAAAACTTTTATTCTTGCTTTCATATACATCATATAATTATTAATGGGTAAACGATGAAGTTCCAAACGACCAATGATAATATGATGATGACCAAGAATATTTATCTTATAAATTTATAAAAGTTATGATGACTTTTATAATATTCAATGAATTGGACATAACGGTAGATTTTAATAGCATAAATAGAATAACATTTAACGACAGTGATTATGCCACAGTTGGTGGTAAAAGTTGTGGTGAAGGACAGCTGTGGGGTAAATAATTATCAGATTATAATTATTAGTGGTTGTGAATGCAGTGGTTTATATTATGAATAATTTTTTAATATCTATATAAAATAAACTACAGATTTTTTGCCAACGAGTACCTATTCATAAAAGCAAAATTACGACTGTAGTAAAGAGATAATTTGAGAGACATTAATTTCAATGAAGTTTTAATTGAAATTCAAAAGTTAATAAACAATTTCCATTTGTAATTACTTAAAAATTTCTCAATGACATTTTTTTGTCGCAGAGACGGGACGTAAAAGAACTAGTGGAGGAGCTTCTAGATGACCTTTATGCTAATCAAAGAGACTGGAGTGGTAACAGCGTCAATGAATATAGTCAAGGGTAATCATTTTTAGCAAATACGTATGGAACATACAGAATATATTATTTCTTTATTT
This sequence comes from Noctuana haematospila, assembly GCA_018231265.1. Classification (NCBI taxonomy): domain Eukaryota; kingdom Metazoa; phylum Arthropoda; class Insecta; order Lepidoptera; family Hesperiidae; genus Noctuana; species Noctuana haematospila. The sequence goes on along the minus strand of DWQL01000352.1, from coordinate 755 downwards.
CAGGCAACTTATGTGAAGATGCGATAGAGGGGTAGAACGTGATTGGGGATTCTAGAGTGAGGCTATGAGTGTGAAGAGTTATTTTTAATGCTTTTTCAGATCCACACAAGCAGCGTCTACGACGTCTTCCCAATCAAACTGTAGAGATCACACTGATACAATTGAAAGAAATTACTTAGAAGGCTTAGGTATATTTGCTTGCAATGTTTGACCTAGATATTACAAATAAAAATTAATTAACACTATTTTTTAATGATTGTTTCCAATAAGTTAATATTGTGTTCTTAGAATTCAGCGAACTCCATGATCAAGTCATTGAATATACAGAAAGACTGCAGATGGTCGGAGAACGGTTGGCGAGATGTTTAAAAGTAAAGGACAAATTGCGAAGACAACAGAAACGACTGTGTGCTGCCTTCACTGTATTGCTTCGGCATATAAGTATGTTTCATTCATAATAATTATAAGTATATGCCTGCAACCCTTTTATATAGGTCACTAACGGGCATGAGCCTCACCGAAAAACCGGAAAAGGCCAGTTTACCCTCATATTATGAAAAAATTGTTATCCTAGTCTCATATAGATAAAGTAAGGCGGCCCTACTCAATCGCAAATAATAGTTCGTAACTTATAAATAGTTTATTACACGTAATATTTAATTATTAACGTACACGTCTTTAATAATCACTTGTTTCTAAAAATGAACTGACTAAGTAATACATAAACATTATAAGTAATAATTTACAACGTTGTT
>DWQL01000351.1:0-16027 GCA_018231265.1 Noctuana haematospila | reverse complement strand
AGGACCGGGCGGAGTGGCGCCGCTTAGGGGAGGCCTATGTCCAGCAGTGGACCTCCAAAGGCTGATGGATGGATGGATGGATGGATAGGTACTTAAACTTTTCTTTTTAATCACTTTATCTGATGACCCGCGTGGTGTAGTGATTATCACGCCAGTCCACCATTCGAAGGGGTTCGATCCCCGGCGGGGCAGAAATTTAAATGATGAATTTAGATTTCTGTTCTCGGTCTGGGTGTTTGTGCAATTGTCTTTGTGTGTGTCCATGGCACCCACGAGACAGGGAATCCTATTGTGGGGCTGTGAGTGTGAAGCGTTATTTATTTATTATCTATTACTGTAAACTGAATTAAAATCCGTTGAGAAGTTTGAAAAATCTAACCGTATAGACAGCCGGACTTCATTTTATACTATGACTAAACTATACTATACTATGACATGACTAACTATACTATGATATTTTATACTATGACTGACTTCATAATATAATATTGTTATACTATAATATATACATACCTACAACTTATATTTATTGCAAACATAAGTTCAACACGAGCTGAATCTAATTTCGCCCCGCCAATGGCTCTCAAAGGGTGCATAATTCCCTCGACGCTATATGAGGTCCTGAAGTAATTATGTAATAATTGTTTGAGGATTACCTGCACTTTGCTGGATTAGTGCACAGTTTACGTGGTCATATTTATTATAGTTCTCATACTTTTCATTCAGTGTATTTTGTAGAGTAAGAAATTTAAATGTAATAAAAAATGCAGATGATTCAGGTTGTTTTCCATTCCTCCTCCTACTCGTAATATCAGTATAAAATTTAATATTCATATTAATAATCTTATAAAATGAAGTTGAATTTAATTTATAAATGAGAGATTTTTAATGCTCGTGAACCTTTTTCTACTACAATACTTACTTTTTACTTCTTTTTTCTTTCTTTTACTGTGCTACTGAATTTCGTTGTTGTTTATTCAGCTTGTTCAAGATAGTATAACAATAGGATGCATCAGCAAAAGGGATACCTTTAATTAAAATAGTTTTCACAACATAAAAACAGGTTTAAAACACGAATAAATAACGAGTTAGGTACTATCGATCGTATTTTACGGTTAAAGTTCGAGGCTTTTTTCATAAGTTTCTGTTTAGGTGAAAACTAAACTATCTTCACAGTGGTTTACGACAACCCCCAAGTGTTGAGTAAGACCTTTCTCGCTAAGAGCCATCGTAAACTTCGCATAATTCCGCTCGAATTAACCATCCACCTTCAAACTTAATTTCAAGTTGAAGTACCGACCTGCAAAAACAGCCCAACTTAAGAATGGTCTTAAAAACTCTTGGCATATTTCTACTAGCCTTTTTTTAATTTGACTTCTTGTGATTGTGGAAAATGTTAATTATATAACCATTTCATTTTAAAAAAGGATAATACTCAAGAATGGCCTAAGCGAGTAGCTGTTACGTGTGCTCACAATCCGGATGAAGCTACTGTGCACTTGATTTTAGAACTGCCGATAGTTTTTTTCCGCCAGCTTTTTTCTCCCGGCCTACCTTAGCCATAAGGGCGCCTGAAGTCGATGTACCGTATTATTTGACATTCATCCAGTGTATACGTGTAAATAACCGATAATGTAATTATAATTTTCAAAGAATCTCAAGAGACTTGTGGTCTTGAGAACTCTCATAAGGTACCCAGCACCTTTCTTGCAAAACAAAACAATTACAAGTAAAAGAAAAAAATTCTTGCTGAAGTTTCCCTAAATTGTAAGCTATTAAGCAGCTCGCTTATACGTTTTGAGCGAAAACCATTTTTATTTTCCTATTGGCCTGTAAATTAAGGGCTATTTTCATCAATAGATTTATCTTATTTCGGGTTCATCTTTAAGCTGTACTCTTTGGCCGCTGCATATTTTAACCTGTTAACGCAGCATTCATTTGCTTGGTATACATTGCGTGCTAGGGTGATTGAAAAGTGAGGCGTTTTAACTGAAAGCAGCAGTCGACCTTATTCGATCCGGAGTAGCCAATGGAAATCCATTTTACGTACCGCCGTGGTGAAGGTTGGGTCCTTTAAGGCACCGAGATAAACATCTGACAAAAGAAAAGGTCGCCTTCTCGAAATTTCGTTTCCCATTCCGCAACCTTTTTTTGTGAATAGGCCAGATTCTTTCATTTCGCCGACATTCCTCCGTAGATGATATTGATAAAGGAGGCACCGTGAAAAGTTTCGGGTCAGTCAGTTGGCACTTACGCGTTACGTAAAAAAACGTTCTATGTTAGTGGATAGAAAAGCACGGGAAGGGTCGAGAATCTTCGGCAAGTTTTGTAAACGGAACGCTTAATGAAAAGTGGTCCGCATTTTGAGGACAACGAAGTGAAGTGTCTTGGGAACTATAACGACTTCCCCGGAAGTTGTGAGCCAACTACGAAATAAAAAGTGGTTATGCTGTTCTGGAGAAACTTTTACTGTGATTTTCCTTCCTGGGCGATAAGATTTCCAGGTAGAATGATAAACTTAGCGTGTGTTTATTAACTATCGGTCCACCATTCGAAGGGTCCTAGGTTCGATTCCCGGGGCAGATATTTCAATGAATTTAAATTTCTGTTCTCGGTCTGGGTGTTTATGTAATTGTCTTTGTATGTGTCCATGGCATCCATGATACAGGGAATCATAGTATGGAGCTGTGAATGTGAAGCGTTTTTAAAATTTATTGATTTAAATCTTATTTTAAGTTATCTCAGACTTCAAAATAACTGTGTATTTAAGTCAATTTACACATTGCTATTTATTCAAAATCTGTATCTAAACAACCATTTTTGTTTTATCCGTCTGTACGTTATTCTGAATTTTCGAGAAAAATATTAGAATGGTTTACCTGATCCTCTAACCGAGACTCTCATTTCTTCTAGCATCTTCTATGTGGCAAATGAGTTTATTTCACAGCATAAGTGTTTGTTCTTTGTAGATCACCCACACACCACATAGTTATTACGATAGGCAGTAACCTCCATGTTAATGAAACATAATTCTGAATAACACAGACAAATTCAACGGTACGGGACCCAGAAACAGCTTACTCAGACGTACTGAACCAGAAAACTTGCAAATTAATTTTGAACTTTACTAAAATAAATTATCAATATTGATCTATGTTTACTATGTATGTACTAACCTTAAGACAATATAGGAGCATCTAGCCCCTGGCTGGCCGCAGTTAGCCGCGGGTGCGCGTAACGACGCTCGACGCCAGCTGCCTCGTGAGATATATACTTGAAGTGTATTAAAATTTGAGACGTAGTTAGACTATATTAAAACTTGACATAGAATATTGCTTCGTAGGGTCCTTAGTATGCTGTTGAGAAAATATTAACATAATCTGCAAGGTTAATTTTTGCAGAATATTAAAATTCAGTATTTCATTCAAGTGTACAGCTTAGGTACTTTTGTACATAATATCCCGCGCGCATATTCCCGATGGTAGTGTGGATCGCAATCTATCGCACTGCTGGCGCGGTCAGTACTTGGATGGGTGACCGCTAGTGACACATTTCATGCGCGCTTCCTTGCTTCGAAGGGTATGTTAAGCCGGTTGTTATCGATAGATAACAGTCGTTAAACCTAAGCATCGTTAAGTCGTTAAGCATTTTGAGAACATCCGACACGCGTTGGCCTCTAACCCGTATCTCCACCATTCCGCATTGAAGTAGTGTGGTGGAATATGCTCCAGCCCTTCCACGGTTGTGGGTAGAGACTCATGACCAGCAGTGGAAAATAAAAAGGGTTGAAGGCAATCACTACGGTACTTACAACATTAACTGTTAATCAATCATTGATATACGCGATTCCACCAATTCCGGTCCCTAAATTCCTGATGATAATGAATTGTAACATTAATTTGTAACTATACGCCTTGAATTAGAATTTAATATCTGCTTTTGGATATTCACAAATCAAATAATCCGAATGATCAAGTCATAAATATCTACGATTTATCCAGTTTATTAGCGCATTTGTGATTAATAATAAATTAATTACACCGATTTAAGTCAGTAAAGAGAATTATAAATTTAATTTCCGTAGGTAATTTAGTATTATTTTAGAATTTATGGCCTATGTTTATACAAAAATGACTTTCCAGAGCTCTATGATACCTCTTTGGTTATTTATAACCTGCGTGTTACGTTACTACTACATACAAAGATAAAAATATGTCTGTTGTCTTTAAAACCACATAACTAGCTTCGTTTACTCGTAAATTCTGATGTCTATTGGCAAATATTCATAAATTTTGCATAAAGTTAATCAAAACTTGCCCTGCAAAATAATTATTATCAATTTTAGTCCCTAAGGGTGCTATCTGGCGGACTGCTGGCGTAATTAATTTATAGCTGTTTACAAATGCGTGGATAAAGGGAGTAAATCGTGGATATTTATGGCTCGATTATTCCGCTTCGAGTGTCGTTGTTATCGAGGTATTTGATTTAGATCTTTAAATTTTAATGTAAATACATATTGTTGGTAAAAGTAATTTGTTCGGAACTGGTCTGCTTATTATACTTATTAGTCTTTAAGCATTTTTATATACGAGTACAATCAATTTTGTTCAAACATATTTTATAATAACTTAAGAGTAGGTATAAGATTTTAAAGACCTTTAGAAGTTTAGGAAGCGCGCATAGCTTTGCTGGTAGTGTGGATTGCGGTCGATAATAATAATAAAAAAAATTAAAGTAAGTCGATAACAACCGGGATCGATGGCCTTACGTACCCACGAAGCACGGAAAAGCGCATAAAAGCCACTAGCGGTCACCCATACCGACCGCACCCGAGGTTGCTTAACAGTGAGGTCGCTTGCGATCCACACCGGGGCAACGCGCGCTTCATGTAAAGAAGATTAGAGACTATAAATTCGACATATTACATGCCCTAACCTAACTAAGTAATCATCTATCCTCCGAAACACAGGTAACACACAAACGATCACACGATTAGTGAGAGATTAGACCTCACAGAGCTGCAACCTCGAGAGAACTACGCTTTGAGAAGCTATCGAGGTTTGATTAGATTTGAACTCCAACGTGATAGAAGCCTTTTGATGTATTCGCTTTTGAAATTGAAAGGAATTACCTCGGGAATTAAAATTTCATTTTCATGAAATTATAGTAATATAATTATTATGTCCTGGGTTTTATGTTACAATTAGTTAACTTATCCGGATGCTTTACCGTTTTAAGGTTGTATTGGACTTATAGTAGTGGTTAGTAGGTATAGGTACTGATGCATTGATCCATATATTCTACCTACATCTAAGCCTATGCTTTCGACAGGTGGCATGGCAATCTATGCTCCTTTTGCCAATCATAATTTTGGGCTGAGTTTTGAAGTGTAAAACTAATATTAAGATGGCGGACGGTGCGATCCTAAGGGCGAATGGCAGCCTACAGCGGTTACCTCCCCCGTGCGCCCACGCAATCCCCCCGTCGGACCCATCGAGTCAGCTCGTCATCAAGGAAGAAAGAAGAAAGAAAGATAATAAATGACAAGCTAATGTTTATGGTTATGAATATTGTTTCATTACTCTTCATTTTGTACTGTTAACACTGCCACTTTCACCTTTTTTTCTACTAGGTATACTAACTCAAAAGGCGTTGTCCTTTTGAGTCTTTTTACATAGCCTTTGGCATCCGGGATTTAAGTTGCTACGATTAATGTTCTTGTTCATTTCAGTTATAACTATGTATAAAAGTACTTCGTTTTTTACTTGCCGTTCCACTAACACAAAGCACGAAACCATAAAACAATTCACTTAGCTAATAAGGCTTAAACGCCGGCTTATCGGGCAATGTTAACAGCAGGAACAAGCCAGTGCAAATAAAATCCAAAGACAATTCAAACTACAAGCATTAAGCCTGTAACAAACGATCTCTGTAAACACTCCCGTTTCTGCATAAGTTTGGATTTGCAAACAACGCCGGGGAATCTTGCCAACTTTAGTTTGCAATTCATTAAGTCTTATTGTTCTATAGTTAGAGTTCAAATTTGGTTGTACAGCACAGTTGTGTGTTGTTGCACAGTGTAGTGCATTTACGAAGCTAGCTGGTAGCATTTGCATTGTTAATAGAGTCAACTGATTCAATATTATCGATGTGCTGGAACGAGGCCTTTGGAAAATGATATCAATACAATAAGTCTTATTGGAAGCTGGAACTGGATTACATGGTGAGGCAGATATTATGTTGTGTTACATAATAAAAATGATACTTTAAATAAAACTAGATGGCGGCACTGATGTGAAGGTGGTCAGTCTCGTCATTTGTCAGGGCAGCAATGTTATAAAAGAGAGGATTCCTGGATGAAACCTGTTAGTCGTTATGAGTCGGTCGTGCTGGAATCTAGTGTAGTGAGTGTACGTGATTCTTTATTATTCGTAAAACGACTCTAATAGTTGGTATTATGTTATCGGTGTAGCAAATTTGGTAGGCGCTAGGTGACTGTGATGCTTAATTAACGACAATTTAGCCAAAACAGACTTCAAAAAAAGGAAAAGGTCCTCAATTCGACTGTATTTTTTATGTCTCCTACCTCATTACTTTCGACTGGGTAAAACGATAAAAATGATTTTTTTTATTTAAAAGCTGATGCTTCCCGTTTGGTCTCATTTTAATTTGATCTAGTTCTGATAACGGCATCCATGAGAAAGCTATAGATATAAGTCTTAAATTTAAGTATGTGTTTTATTGTGTTATAATTATTATTAAATCTAAAAAGCAATGAAGTTTTAAATGTATCTCCTGGCAAAATGTCATCGTTATAACTTCAAAAAAAAAACATTCCTAGAAGTAGAGCAAAAGAAATGTAACACTCATAATATATATCACAGTCTTGTTTTAAGTGTGTTTAACTTTATAATAATTATGTTCGCGGGCGGAGCTGGGAGCGATTGGCTACTACTTTAATAAAGGCTTCTTGTCAAAGCGATCGTTTCCCAATATTTCTGGCGTAATATCTCGCGGGTCCATAAAGCTCTCTCCATAAATTTTTGACGACCTACATTATGAATAAAGATTAATAAAATTGAATCGACTGTCTGTGATTTTGGGAAATTTGCTTTAAGGAACTTTATATTTCTTTGGAAACTAGTCGGTAAACGAGAACGAATTAAATAGGTTCGCCCTCTCTATATATTTATACTAGCTATGCCCTCCGGTTTCAACCGCGTTAAGAATTGCAACGCAATGCTTGATAGCCTTACTCGATACATGGACTATCCTACACTAAAATAATTTTTTGGTTCAGTATTTCTTGAGATTAGCGCGTTCAAACAAACAAACAAACTCTTCAGCTTTATATTATTAGTATTAGATTCATATGTACGATATAGCTAATTTTCTTTGTTATACCCATAATGTTATGTAATTAAAGCATTGAATCGAGGTATCACATCTAACACAGAAACAAGGATTAAGTCCGAATATTATGAGTGTGTATTATGGCTCATTGATGATTCTGTACTGTTGAGCTTTATTTCAGACAAGTCAGCTGGCATAAGCGTAGCTATACGAGTAGGTACATAAGTCAAAGTAACAACCGCCCTAGTTGCCTAATGAAACGCAAATAATTTATTATCCCGCCCAAACTAGATATTAGCCGTGTTTTGATAATTAGTTACACTAGAGAATTATTCGCTTAATCTTGGAGTTTCTGCCTCCGTAATTGGCATAAGATTTGTGCTAGCATTACTGTTACCACCATGTTTACGTGTCGTCCTGTTATTCTGATTTCCATCTGTGGCTATTCTGTTTAAAACTTTTGGACCGATATCGATGAAAATGTTTGTTTGTCTGACCAACGCTTTTACACAAGTCTGAACACGTCACCAAGCACGTAGTTTATGTATCAAACACGTCAAACAAACTTTTAGACTATCAAATTGCTTACAAATAACAAGTTATCGGACGCATTATTATAGATAGATACTTAAATGGCTCCCGTCTACTTCAAAAAGTTATTTTCTTCCTCATGAAATCTTCAACTTAGGTATCTGCCTTCCGTTTGCTTTGAACTGATAATATGAGTCAAATTGAAACCCACGACATTTACAGACCATCTTCTTAACCAACTTCAATGCTGTTAGTGAATTAAATGATGCCATTGTTAGGTTTTTCATACCTAATGACTGTCGTATATCTAACGTGTATTCAGAATGTAGGTTGTTTAAAAATACATTAAATAGGAGGTTGTATAATGAGCATGGCTTCTGCGTCATTACCTATTTATGGCCAAGTTTATGGAGCGAGCGAAATGTTCACGCCGCACGTGACGACGCGATGTGAACAAATTAGTTTTGTAGGTGGTAGAACTTGTATGGTTCGACCGAAGAAGTACCACCGCTGCACCCATATCTGCCGTGAAGCTAATGAAGCAATTCTGTTGGGTTTCGGTGGAAAGGTGCAGTTGCCGGCCACACTTACATGAGGCAACCATCAGCCTCCGGGGTAGAAGCGCAACTGCATGCGACCTCAGGCAGGACACGAGCCTGCTTGAGGTTGGATGTAGATGCCCATAGGCTTCAGCGACCACTTTACACCAGATGGCCTGCATGCTCGTCTGCAGTCGTATTATCTCGTAGATGAAATCGTGTCGTTCCCGTCCCGTCTCTGCTAAATATCCCGTGCCGGACACGGAGGCTATTTCACGGTACATAAACATTTGATCCGCGGCGGGAAATAAGGGACTTTTACCACTTTGTATGCGACTTTCATAACTTCAAAAGAACGAATGAATTATTTCTGGAATGAAACTGGAAATATTTAAAAATTTTATGCTTTTGTAGAAGCGTGCTCCTCCCCGCAAGTAGTGTGGATCGCAAGCTATCTCACTGTTAAGCAAGCTTCCGTTAAGGCGTCGGTCCCGGTTGTTATCGATAGACAGCAGTCGTTAAACCTGGACACTGGTAGCAGCGTGGTGGAGTGCGCTCGAGGCCTTCCCCGATTGTAGGGATAGACCCGTGCCCAGCAGTGAGACATAAAAAAGGGTGGAATGCAATCACTTTGAAACTCTTAAAATACCTATCTTTAAAACATTATGTGCAATGAGCAAGCTATGCTGTATCATGGTCCAGGCTTCCCCATTAAACGACTCCAAGTCCTCCCATACCTTTCATTAACACGGTAATTAAACAACTCTACACTACCTAATAACGATGAACATGAACACAACAATTTGTTCACTATTACGGTCTATATAGGCACTAGTTTCGCTAAGCAGGTTTAAACTCAATGTAACAGCTCTTAGTAATAGCGCCCTAGAGTACATTTTCAGGAGAAGGAGGTCAGATGGTCGCGTTACTGCCATTATCTTAAATGTCTTATAGTCACAATAGCTCACTAAGGTGTTATCATTGTGCATAAAAGTTAAAGTCGAAACGGCCAGCCGCGAAATTAATAAATGGACACATATATATTATATGGTTAGGGGACTAAGGAAACATCAGGATAAAGCTAACCGTTCGAGTATTTTTTTTATGATATGAAGTAGCACACGAGTATGCAGGCCACCTGGTGTTAAGTGGTCGCTGCCGCCCATGGACATCCAACCTCAAGCAGGCAACTACGAGTATAATGTACTTTATAAGTATCATCTTCGTCTTAACTTATATTATAGAGTGACTAAATTTTGTAATAATAAAATAGTTCCGACGTGCTATCCTAGCATGTTTTCTGCCGAGCAACACGATGCTAAGCTGAGCAGTAAATAATTAGTAATAAATAAGTCGCGGACAAAGGCTACTGTGTTTAAAACGCCAATTTAAAACCTTGTAATAATAAAGGAATCAGTCGGTATCTACCATAACTAATTTCTATACATTGTTTTTTTATAACAAGCTCGTCAATGCCACTGGTTTCACTTTTCACCCGTGGATATCAAACAGCAACCTAATAACCTTCGGTGCGTAAAATGTTTACTCTCCCAAGCAATAAAACTTCTAGAAAGAATTGAAATGGTCTCGATAATTACCGGATGAATTATTTTAAAAGACAGGGAGTTGTTCTAAACAATTAAACTGAACGCTCAATTTAACAGGGCATCTGAATGAACGAAACTTCATAATTGATTCCAGTGGGTTAACTGGTTCCGATAGGTAACTAAGTACATTTATTAAGCGGTTCGCTTTGGCTGAAATTGAAATTTGCTTAACGGATACAATACATTTAGTTGTATTGTAACTGCACTGAAATGTTACGGATTAGTAGTAAACTTGAGTCAAATGTTTTCAAAAATTGCTATTACTCGTCGATAAGAACAAAACCAAGGAAGTGTCTAAATGTGCTAATATTGTGTATTGATTATATTTTTAAAAAATATCTAAATATTGTATGCCTCGTAACAATGATTATGATAATATTCTTTTCAGTAAAGATCATGGTCTCAAATTAAAAACAAAGAAATAAAGTGGCTTTTCGTTTTTGCTTAAGATAGATATACCTAACCCTGGAAAACCATGCATGACACAATAAAAATTGTCAATATCAGAACGAAATTCAAACAGTAATGTCTTTTCTCACTTCTTTACATTCTTTGTTTCTCAAACGTAAATTATATTTATGTATTTTGAGTACCATCAAAAATGGAAGAAGATTGAAGTTTACTCGCACAGCGTTAATGTGTGGAAGTGAAATATGAATAACAGAAGTATAAAGACATCTGCTTTCGCGAGGGAAAGAGCAGAATTTAATATTAAATTAAGGTGTTACGTGGAAATCGAGGAAGGGGCAAAGGTGGGTATAAATCCAAGTGATATACGAGCCTTCGGTGCGGGCGCGTTGACATTTTTGAAGTTACATTTTTAGATATCGCCGCTTATGTCCTTTTTGTTCTATTGTGTAGCGTTTCATATGTTTAATGTATTTTTCTTTAACTGCTATATTTATTTTACTGAAATCGAATATCGATATTGCATACAGAAAACGTTTAATAATAATATAAGTTTATTGAGTGTCTTTTATAATTTTATTTTGACATTGTACGTTTTTTGGCGGCGGTTAAACCTGTGGCGTACTGTGTTAGCTCTACTACCTACAACACAACACGATGCACAAAAAGTTGTTTGTATGATATTACGATTGTTTAAATCATGCTTAATTAGTAATAATTAGTATGCTTATAGTAAGCAATATAAAGCAGTGAAAGCTAATAAAAATATGATTATAATTATTTTTGTTGGCGTTAACGATTAACTTAACAATAATGAAATATGAACAATAAATACCTATTAAATATTAAATTTTGTTAATTAATTTTTTTTTTCCTCATTAGTTTAAAGCGCCTATCTATAACGATTTTTACCAGACTCTGACTTAAGTGCTATTGAAATAAGTAGCTGGTAGCGTTCAACGACTGCCAATAAAAATAAAGGAAGTGCCTACTTCAGCTTATCTACCTGATTTTTTCCAATTATTCCGAAGGGTTTTTCCAATTTTTACTATCCTTTCCATAATGTATCCTCTGCTAAAATAGGAAATAAGGAATAGGTGAAGAAAACAAGTACATATGACTTATGAGTTTAATTTAATTCACATCACAGATTTTATTTAAAATATTTTAAATCTTTTTAGGCTAAGTTTAGTGTCACTGTCAGCTGTTTGAGCTAGTCTGACGTCTGACACTGACACTTGACTTGACTGTTGCATTTAGGTATAGAGACGAGACATACATAACATAATTTGAATTTGAATTTAATTATAGGTCACAGACATGCACAGAGTAGTTTTATATACATAATCTATTTGTTTGATAGAATAAATAGTATTTTGGGGTTGACAGATTTAATGTAATAATATTTGTCATTTGTCAACTTTGACAAATATTTTGTTTCTTTTTGTCTTTTTTTAGACTTTTTCTATTTCAACATTTTCAACTTTCAACAAAAACAAACTCATACGAACTTACGGAAATATTTATAGACCCTTTATGAATATTTTTTGTATAGCCTATTTTTCTAGCTGGAATTGGACCTTCGTAAATATTATCAAAAGCCCTTATGAATTCTAAAAGTAAACAAACAGAAGAGTTATTTGATGGCTGGGTGCGTTGTAGTTCGAAATCTAATCCTGGAAGACACTATTATTTCAATAGAAAAACGGGGAAATCGTCATGGACTGAGCCACAGGTAATTTCATAAATTTTTTTTAAATGTAGGATTATGTTTCCCTTCATCTCATCCAATTTTTAGTAAAATACTATTAAGAATGTAGCAGTGCTTGTCTCTAAGAATATTGATAAACACAGCAAATATCGCGAAACGTTCATTCCATCTTCATCACTACAATCTATTGCAGTGCGGTGATGTGCCTGTTAAGAAAAGTAGAAAAAAAGAGAAAGAAAAAGCTGTCCAAGAAAAGAAAAAAAGAAATGAGTTTCGCAACAAATCAGCAAAACGTAAAAGCGATGGAGCGAGTGATGATTCAGGCTCTTCGAGGAAGAAACAAAAAAATGGTGTGATTGTATTAAATTTTAAAACTTTCCTTAGTAGTTTCTGACCTCAGACTTCTGTCTACATTTAATTTATACTGTCCATTGTGTAGTAGTTAAAATTTATTTAATTTTTAGAGTCACCACAAAAACCTAAAGGACTCCCCTCTATAAAAGCAACCCCTAAACCAACGACAACAACACAAGAAAATAGAAAAACACTCTCACCCGTTAAGCGTAAATCATGTAATGAGGTCACACCAAAATCGACCCCTACAAGTAGTACTAGTAGTCCATTGAAGACAACTCCTACAAAGAACTTAGCTAACAATAGGCTCTCACAGCTAAGAGCTCAACTTAGTGCTGAAACAAAGAATGAGCATGACATTGAAACATCATCAAAGACGAACAGAACCAGCCCAAAACCTCGACCAAACGACACGCCTCTCAGTAGACCAAAAACAGAGCTACTGAACCCTAATTTAGGAGAATCATCTAATGCAACGACAATGAAATCACCAAGCAATGATAGCTTGCAGTCAACACCATGTCCATCACAATTCCTTGCAGCTAATAAAATAATTTGTGCCATGAAAGCTCAGCTTCCTGAAGAGTTTAATATTAAAGAGAAACCAAAGGACAGTTTTGCAGATATTGAACATGGCATTTGCCATCAGGTGACTGACTATCCGGTTATGAAGCATCCATCAACACCACCTCAGTTCTTGGAAGCAAGTAAGTTGGTGTCAGCTATCAAATCGAAATTGGCCTACAATTGTAAAGATGTAAAGACTTTTAAGTCTGCCGAAGATAGAATGAAGTCATTACGTGCTTCTGTCAATGAAGAAGACTCACATCGTGCTTCAAGTAGCATTACCAGTCCTGAGAATCATATAAATACTAATAATATCAGCCCACAGAATGTACAGAATCTTATAAGTGTCCGGAGCTCTATCAGTCCACAGAAGTGTGAGGCAATGGATGTGGAAGATATTAAAGAGGTAATCTTTCACGCTCAAGCTTGTTTGTGATTCCATAAAATATATCAAGTTAAATGGAGTCAAAAATATATAAATCGGGTCTTTAGTGTATTGTTTCAAAGACTTAAAAAAAATTGCTAGTTATTTTTACTGCGTGAACGGATTTGGATGATTATTTTTTAAATTGGAAAAGCTAATGCTTTCCGTTTGGTGCCATTTTAATTTGGTCTAGTTGTGACAACAACATCCATCAGAAAACCGTTAGTATGTGCATGACAACTTTGAAGTTGCTTTGATACAAAGATACTTATAATTTTTAAAACATTTTCAGGTTACAAATCCTGTGCGTCCTCGTTCAAATAAAAATGCTGATGACGGACACATTGTGTTGGTTGTGGACACAAATATATTCATACACGAGCTGAATTTCATAAAGGATGTGCTTAACTCACATATTAAAGGTAATTTGAAATTTAAACATGTTAATTGCAGTTCTGAATTTTAAGTTTGCTAAAGGGACCAAATTATTAATGGGGTGGACCACCCTTAACATTTATGTTAGGGGTGTGAAAAATAGATGTTGGCTGATTCTCAGGCCTACACGCACACCGTGAAACGAGAATTTTAAATAAGATTGACTTTTTTTGAGACACTATGAAGTTCGCCAGATCAGCTAGTTTTAATTACATCTAAGTTTTTGAGAGTAACAACATTTTTATTGAGGATATTTGAAGTTTTATATGAACCTATAAGATGCAGTGACCACTTAAATGTATAACTCAAAACTATTGTAATTTAACCAAATAGTTTAAATAGGTGAGACTAATTTGATTATTACATTTCCTTTTTAGGTTACAATAAACAGCCCATGCTCTTAGTTCCTTGGCGTGTTATCAATGAACTTGATCGATTGAAGGATAATAACAATGGAAATGGGGCGATATGCAAGCGTGCCAGGGCTGCAATGGACTATTTGTATAAGTCTTTGCCAGAGAATAATAGGATAAAGGGTAAGTGCGTTAGGGTATACAGCATAACCCAGTCTATAGTGTAGGCCTTGCCGCCAGGTGGTGTGTGTTGGGAGTGGACATTGTTCTTGGAGACTGGGAGTCAATGAAACAGCTGATGGCTTCCGGCAGCTCCTGGGGTAGAGTCGCGCTCACGAGGGTCAGCAACCGTAACAGTAACCCACTGGTGGCGACTGGATCGTCACGTGGTGATGGAACTAGACAAGATTATGCCTTCAACTTTTTTTATGTGCCGCAGCTAGGCACGGTTTTCTCCACGACAGCAGAAAGTCCAAGCTTGATCCATCATACTCCACCACGCTCTTCAACGCGGATCGGCGGATATGCAGGTTATGGGCCAATTCATGTTGCATGTTGCTAAGGAGCCAAAAGGGCGCCTAAAGCCGATGTACTGTGTTATTTGACGTTCATCGGGTGTATACAAATACCTTATGATGAATAAAATTTTTTTTATTTATTCAATTATTTATTCAGAAGGATCTAGCCTACATCTATGCGACCTTAAAACTATGGAAAACGTTATTTTTTCAGATGGATTTAAAGTAGACTTTATCGTAAATGGCGGAGGCACTGCTGGCAGCATTGTTGCAAGTAGACTATCAGAAGATGGCAGATTTACGGTTCTTTTAATTGAAGCAGGAGGAGATGCGCCCATACAAGTCATGGTATATCTATAAATATTTTATAAGTTTTAAGGCGTTTCTGTAACTTAAGCTGAGAGATTAAGAGATTATTAATCCACGGAAGAACCATACAATTTATTATGTGACATTTTATTATAAAGTTCATAATTACGTTAACTAAATAATGTAGATGTAAAAAATGTACATTACTAACGTTAAAAAATATTTCAGACACCTGGACTAATGGGATATGCGCCGAATAGTCCTTTGGACTGGAATTACACTACTGTAAATGATGAATATACTCTACAATGCCACAAAAATAATATATTGGGATTGACCAGCGGCCGTGTGTTGGGTGGAGGTAGTAGCCTAAACTACATGTTCTATATGAGAGGTAACAGAGTTGACTATCAGCGCTGGGCAGACATAGCTAAAGACGATACGTGGTTATGGGAAAACGTTCTTCCATACTTTAAGAAGAGTGAGCGCTTAGAAGATTTGGCTGTTCTTAATTCCCCTGACGCAATTTATCACGGAACGAATGGATACGTCGGAATAACTAAGGCAAATAATGAAATAGCTAATAAATTTCTAGAGTCTTTTGAGGAATTAGGTAATAAAGTAGTATTTGATCTCAGTGGAGCTGAAGAATACGGATATACACAACCTTTATTAACTTATGCAGATGGACGTAGACAAAGTACTGGATATTGCTTTTTATCACCAGCTAAGGATCGCTCCAACTTATATGTTTTAAAAAATACATTAACAACAAAGGTTATTATCGATGACGACAACAGAGCAATCGGTGTAAAAGTGATAACTGAAAACGACAAAACTCTGACATTTTACGCTAACAAAGAAGTAATTATATCAGCTGGGGCCTTCAATTCTGCAAAGGTTCTTATGCTATCCAGT
>DWQL01000350.1:0-16068 GCA_018231265.1 Noctuana haematospila | reverse complement strand
TAATATTCCAATAAAAAAATGGTATAGGCACTTGGTAGTAAGTTAGTAAACTTACAGGTTATAGCTTCTTAGAAAGGAGACTACTACCATTAGATGGGGAACAAAGCCACGCCCATTTTTAACGTGAATATTTATTTGAAATTTAATATTCATGCTTATTATAATAATATGAAATCCAAATCTTAATATAAATTAATTAAACATCATCACATCATAAAATTTATGATTACATGCTCCAAATATTTTGTTTTAAAATCCGTTTAACTTTATGGCTCGATCTTCCAAAAGTAATAAAATCTGAAGGCTAATAATGTTGAATTTTTTAACTACACGAAATGAAACTAATTTTTCGATTTTATTTCTCGTATTATGATTTTCAATGAATTGTACATTATGATACTAAATAAAATATATCAGTGAATGTAGGTACATTAACCCTACGTATTATCACATACATTGACCCTACCTACCTGCCTAGTTCTTTCTGGTGTCATACTCATACATAGAAGCGTTGTTCACGAGTTCAAAAATATCGTACCCACCTCAGTCATAGATTAAATTTTTACAGTAGTTTGTGCATTTTATTTAATAGATCTGATTTATTTTCAATAGATTGCATTTTACCAAGTTGAAGATTAAATTTAACAAAT
Organism: Noctuana haematospila; assembly: GCA_018231265.1. NCBI lineage: Eukaryota > Metazoa > Arthropoda > Insecta > Lepidoptera > Hesperiidae > Noctuana > Noctuana haematospila. The sequence goes on along the minus strand of DWQL01000350.1, from coordinate 15,418 downwards.
AATTTTAATTTTAATTTGAAAGCGATTTTAAGCGAAATTGTTGCGACATATTGAAGAATTACTTACCTTTCGCTATGCGCCAATTTTGTCTATCTCACCTCAGATGCAATTTCGGCCATGTTGCAATTGTAATTGTATTATTTGTTAAAATCACATAAATGAATATTAATAGTACGCTATAAAACTTTTAAGCCATAAATTTATTGTCAGGTTGTGCCACTAGATTGAATTACGGTAGCATGCAGAGGTGCAATCGTAACAAATGTCGTGCGTGTGGGAAGGACATTACTGAGAAACAGAAGTAAGTACTTACCTACTTATGTTTAGATATAAAAATCCTTTATTTTATGGGGAAGCAAAAACTAACACAAATTAAAATAACTAAAATAACTAACCCTAGCCTAACTTCATTAGACAACTTAGCCCTAAGGTTAACGGAATTTGCTTTTCTGAAAATAATAAGTACGTACTGTATTTTGATACAGTTCACAATTTTTCCTTGGTTTGGAAATTAACGACACCCGTTAGATTGTAAACTAATTAGAAACTACAATTATAAAAAGTTAGTCCTTCGTTAAAATCGCCATGTAGGTGTATAAAATCGATATCCATTTTATTATGAGAAGTGAGGTACTGAAACGAAATCGAACTTCATACTTAAATAAAGAAAGATTTTTGTTATTGAACAAAATATATCTTGAAGGCAAATATTATTTGTATAAACAATATTTTTCAACTCGCGCATAAGTACTAAACTAACGGCTCTGTGGGCGTAGGGCGCGTGCCACATATGAGTGCGTGCGATATCATTACACCATTTCATGTGGGTTGTTACTGAACGCTACTGTGTTCGTTTTAAATCAAAAGCAATGTTATTTAAATAACATTTCATTAAATTTTGGTCATAAGTTCATAAAACTGAACAGTCGCCTCAGAAAACAAACAAAAAACTCGTAACTGCTGTAATAGCCAGCTAATATAATAAGTTAACTATTATGGCAGTTAAATTATGATTAGACAGTATAAAAGTAAAAATGCATCATAAAAATATGAAGTTTCACTGTGTCGACATGTAGATGAGACATAACATATTCATGAATGATATAGGGCGAAGGGCGCGCGCGACGAACGGCGCCGGCGCCGGCCCGCGCCGCGTTTCGTTGACTTATAGCCCTTGTAATGTATCGCAATGCCTCTATCTCTTATGAATATTTATCGAAAAAACCGGACATCTAAGCATGTAAAGATTCTGAGTATGTTTGTTACGATAAAATGGACAGGTGTTTACATTTTTAAAATCTCAAATAGATGGATTCAACTGTGACAATTATTGTTCTTTAAGCAACGACAGACTTGAGACATATATTTAGAGTATTGTAGCTTATAATAGGTATTGTATAAAATCGATACCCAATAGCATTACGCGGTATTAATAGGTACATAACCTATAAATACCCTCTAAACATTTTAATCTTCAAAAACTCAAAATATGTTGAAGCACTCCTGGGTCTTGAAGACTCACTTCAAAAACTTTTTACTAATTTCGTCGAAATTAATAAATTAGCTTTCAGACAGCTCCTACACATTACGGCGCTAAATGTAAATAAGAACGTTTTATTTTAAAAAAATGAGATAATATCGAATAAAGTCGCAGGTCGAAGCTTGTATATTTGTATATCGTCACCGATGTCCGTGCACATACATGGCCGTACTTTAAAGCAATAAATATATCACGAAGACCATTAAGTCCGAATATTACTGGGTAATTATTTTATTTTTGTAAATATAATCGGACGGGCGGTCTAATAAGCGCATTAGGGATGCTATTAACGGGATCGAAACATTCCAAATGAAAGGCCTCGCTGCGGGCTAGGAATAACTTATCGCTCGATATTAATTCAGAACAACGATTTCACACTGAGCTATTAAGCAACGTACTCAGTTAACTTTTGCCTGTAAATGTTATTCTAATAAAGTCACTTCACTTTGAAATTATTAAATTAACGGTCTATGTAAATAATGTAAGTCTACCTAAATAAAATGTTGACGCATGATTGGATGAATTTTACAATTACGAGTACATACCTAAACTTCAAGCAATATTAATATGTCCATATTTGACCTACACACAGTATTTCAAAACTCCCCATTTCAGGAGTGGTCTACCTGTAAATTCTAAAGATTAATAGGCATTTCAATGAATGTAATTTTAAACTGTTTTAGCATGAGGTATAATAAAGTAGCATCTTGATCATTACTATAAAAGAAACAATTTTTAAATGTAGTAAGGCGCTCGTTTCTACATCATAAAGTGGATCTTGTTTGCGCTCAATTAATTAAAATTATAAATAAAAATTTTAAAAGGCCATAAAGGGAAACGTATGTGTAATTTTTTTAATCTGTATCAAATTGAAGCAAAGTCAAACCAAAACTCAGCTTGCCGGTTCTAATAAAATACACTGAGTGTAGTCATTAAAAGAATATTTTATCGCGTTTTAAATATTTAGATATTCATCTGGAGAAAGTTACGTTAAATTTGGTTCATTACCAGCGTGTAGATGCATCGTGAAACCAAATCCGACGCGGGGTTAATAGGTAAATCTTCTTACTTAAAATTGTCAGCAAAGTGGCCAGGCTGGTCTACTAACACATCGCAATCAAATTAAAGATTTCGAAATCATTCAAAAACGACCCGTGATTACTAACATTGTATTATTACTAAACATAATTAGGAATTCTAGCACCCACTCAAGTCTAAATTATAGAACTTAGTTGATCTTAAGGTACATACCTCTATACAATAGATATTATTTAGAACCTAATACCTAAATAAATTCTAAGTCTATAGTCATAACTAAAATACTGATTTAAATATTGCATAGACAGTGCAGTTAATACAATACCTACACGTTGTCTTAAAACAGAAATATTATTTATATCGCGATATCGCGAAGAAATATTATAATTTGTTTTTACATCGACTCGATTTACGACTCGAGTAGCATTTTAGTAAGTACCTTGTTATGTTTTGTTCAAAGTCTTGGTAATTTGACTTTGAACCTTTTATAATTGAACTTTGCTTCAAAGTAGTCGAGTAAAAAGTAAATTGAATTTAAACATGGACACATGAAATCAAAACAAAAACGTAAGCAGTTGAATGTCCATTAGGAGACGGTGTTGTTAGGTTTAATGAGGTCGATACGTCTTCCCGTGTGCATTATGAGATCAAATGAAGGGTCAGAATCATTAATATATTAATTTACAAGCGTAGTCAATTAAACACAATTTACGTATCAGTGCAAGATGATTGCTTTAATAAATATGGTAATGCCCAAAAGATTTCAAACTAAAGCATTTAATGTATCGTAAACATACATGGGAAAGTTAAGTACTGGTCTAAGTCACAAATATGTGTCTCATACTAAAATATACTTTTAAATTGTAACATGAACCAACGGAATTATTTATTAGATGTGTATTTTTAATAGTATTCATATTTTTGTTATAACGGACGTGACGATTTTCACAATTACCTATATTTCCCAAGATGAAGAAATTGATGTCGTTGACATTCAATATGAAATTGAGTTGCGCATAGTGATTTCAAAATTGTTTACCTGATACTGCATATCTCAATAAACCTGAATTCAAATCGTAGTTTAAATGTAAATCTTATTTTGGGTATGTAATGTTGAATACTATATAAAATGTAGGTAGGTACTTATGTGTTTACCAATAATTTTTTATTGCGTCTACCGAAGTAAGCAAACAGACACTGACTAGTTAAAATAGTATATATTTTTATTGCAAACGAGTATGCAGGCCACTTTATGTTTAGAAGACACTGCAACCCATGGATAACCACGTCTAACCTCAAATAAAAGAGAAGCCCTATCTGATATTATCTGATTGTATGGAGGCGTTGCTACTCATAATTTATAACCTATTTCAGATAAATAAAATTGGGTGGTAGTCGCTAAAACTGTCGAGAAATACAAACCAGTTCGCTATTTATGCAAACAAAAATATTGTAGTTATTAATGACACGCTTCTTGCAAAGTCACTACAATGAAGCTAGAGCCGACATACACCAAATTGGGTACCTCGTGGCTGCGGTGGGTACTAAGTACTAATTGCAGATCAGACGATGTTCACATAAATATAATCCGTTGTGAGCGGCTCCGCTCATTTGTACACGGCCGACGGTTGTCATGTAGCCGTATTAATATCGATGAATAAGAAATTCGTTATGGATGGGCTACAAGGTTGGTTATTACTGCGTCGATCTGCCGCTGACTGCGCTCCGTCGGATCGCTACCATTCTCGCTGTCGTCTAGCGCTTTTTTATCTATTTGTATTTATAACTTTGAACGGTGATCATTACTCACCACGTTTGTTAACTAATAGCTTGATGTTCACAATTATAGATTATCGGTTTTATTAGAAAACTTGTTTGATTAATGCTACTAGCGTTATGGCAATGACATAATTTTACCCACTTGAAGGGACAGTTCATAGAGTATCAGGGATCAGCAGGGTGCAGAGAAGTATTTTTGTCAAGAAACAGATAATTTAGTCAGGCACTTAATCATATTATAAAGCTTCAAGTTAACACGCTTGTTTTTGTACTAAAAAAGCCATTTCCTGTCATCTTTTCTCTCTCTTAGTTCCGTGAATATAATAGGAAATATTGATTAAATCATTGAAGATAATCATGCTTTCAGAAAGTCAACGATACTTGATAATAATAGATTTGACAGTAGATTAGTTGATTCTAATGTCGATTATCCTTTCAGAAACCGACGGTAACCTATATTATATTATGACTGTTGGTTGTCAGGGTATATTGCATGGCGGATAGCGGCCACTACTTACAACAATGCTGCGCCACCGTAGCGGGAGATCAGCTGCAGTTGCGATAGATCGTGTCGGCGCCGCGCGGGGGGCCGAGATCCATCACGAGCAGCCGAACACTGCACCCAACGATTTATTACATTCAATAATCGATGACCAATAAAGGTACATTCAGTTCATCATAATTCCATTTGGCCTCCTGGGTACAGAATAAAGTAGATAAAGAATTTAAACCAGACTATGAAGCGATCGGAAAATGAGGGATCCCTCGCAAGAGTCGCAAGTAGGTAATCCATTTGGTTGTGTCGTGCCGTATTTCCGAAGCTTTATAATATTCTATGAAACGCAACTGGAACAATAATCCAAATCCAAGAGTAAAAACATTTTTAACGGGTTAAGAATTACGTAGTTATGGAGCTAAAAACATATAGGGAAAAAGCAAAAAAAAAATCTGTATAAATTGAGAATCTCCTCGTTTTTTAAAGTCAGCTAATAAAATATCATGGCTCGACATTAAAATTCATATGCTTTCATTTTATGAAGGTATACCAAGAAGGAGTCATTTCAATTGTACATTTATAAATTAAAAATAAAAAGGCCCCTTTATTAATATACTAGTATAATCGATGAGCATTAACTGAAATTAATTTAATCGGGTAACGGTCAAGTCGTGATGGCGTGCGCCGGTAAGCTGCATTAAGCTGGTAATGAACTATAGGAAACTTTTCACTGATATAATACTTGGAGAGAGTTATTAATTTTTGGTTTCAGGAAAAAATCTTCATTAAAAACCCCGACGAGGTTTATCGCCGCATGAATGAGTTCGTTCGTTTGTCGCTTCTATCCTACGGCTAGGCTCGGTAGTCGTTGCTTCTGTCCTATTAAAATCTCGTGTGGTATACCTACCCACCAACATGTAGCAAGTCTGGGTTATCCTTACTTTGTCTATACCTTTATCTATGCTCTTTACATTCTTCTAATACTCGTATGATAATTTCACATTAACCTTTAGATGCTCTAACTCAGCTCGACTAATTAATCGTTTCATCCTCAAATGGGGTCACTCGAACTGCACGTTAGCTAAGTAACTCGTTAGCACGTCATATAAATTTAGGTTTCATGTTGTCTAGTATGCAGCTCAAGGAAGTTACCTCGTTTAATACCCCATGATTGATGTACCTATAATAATTAACGAAATATAACAAAGAATTTTTAAGCCTAAACGTACAACTTTGCTGAAGTGAATAAATGTCTACGTAAAACGTACGTAACTAAAGTATAGCTTACATTTTCTACAATTTGATTCTAGCTGTACGTTTTAGTAAGGTAGGTAACGTAAAGTTCGGTGCCTGCGACCGCTTTTACGTTGGCGCGGCGTCGTGACCACTGCGATATGTGCTGCCAATAATAACCAATTATTATGAACTATTATATTAAATCTAATATCACATTGCTTTGTGACCTTTTTGGCATAATTTCGATGACCTGCTTCCAACTAAAGGAACCAAATGTATTAATAGTTGTCTACAATGGTCGTTGGGTCGGTTAACTACAAAAATTAATCACATTCATCATATTTTATTCAATTTCAATCATAGATTTTCTCATTTAGAAAATGACAGATTTTCTTGAAAAGCACTTGAACATATTAATATTACGTGAACTCTCCATCAAGCTACGTTTCTGAACAAAAAATTTTTTTGCGTCGGGTTTACTAAGGTTAAGTAGCTTAATTTAAGATACAAATAATATACAATTTGGTTTTAATGAAAACAAACATCCTATACTTTAGTGTTTACTAGGAATCCATAGTTTAGTAGTTAATCTAAGCGTGCTGATTATCATGAAAAGCGTCCTTACGTTCACTTATACATCATTGTACCTACAACCGTAATTGGTTTCGCGCCGTCCGATAAACCAGGTAATGATGAAAACCAAAGTCGTTTACTGTGTTTAGAGCTTACGTCATTTTCACAAGAGCTGCAGAAGTAATAATGGTGCTTCCATTTTAGACTACGATTGACCTAGTTCACCTATGGGCTCGGCCGCCACGAAACAATCTTTGACCATAGCACAATGCACTTAGGAGACGATAAAATAAATGATAAATGCCTTTTCAAATAAAACAATCCAATCTCCTAACAAAGTGGGGGCGTCACTGCGACTGCACAAAAGAAACAAACGATACGTTACAATTCCATACGTTTTAGTAGTAGGCCAGTTGAAGTAACTCTTATCAAATAAAACAAACTCAGAAGTGAACAATGATGTGGTGTAGTATATTCGTAGGTATAGCTTTAACGCGTATTTAGTAGCGCCGAAGCTTCTTTACACTTCTCGACTTTATATCGCAGTATCGATCGATACGGCATGAATTTTTTCACCGGCTGTTTCTCTCAGCCTACATTGCAGTAAAGCCGATAATGAAGTTGATGTATAGAGTTTCACGTTTCGTGAACAAGAATGGGTGTATATTAATAAATACATGTGTAGCACGGATCCGTGCATGAAATATGCCACTTGTGGTCACTCATTCGAGGACAGAGTTAGCTTATTGTGTGAAATCACGATCAATACCTACTACCAGTGCAGTGCTCACTAAATCTATTCGCGATTGTACCTTACCTTTTACTTTTGACAATTCAACAAGTTAAGATATTGTATTTTTCAATTTATATTTTATGTTCAATTACTTATTATTACTTTTTTGGAAAAAAATCGTGCTGTATAAGCAAGTCGTGATTTGATCAACGCGAGCTATAAAGTAAGTGGAAGCGCGCGTGTGGCCGTCTTTTCGGTCACAATGCCCCACAGATATAAAGAAAACATTTTTTATTCAAATCCCGGTACCATTACATGTCATAACGGCAGATCATAATATGGTTACATCACAATCGTTGTCTATGTCTATTGAACTTTCTTTGAACTTACGTTAACTTCGATGCGTGAGGTCAACCAAACAATATAATATGTTTTGACTAGAAATTGCATATAAAATATAATTCTTAGAGACGAGGTGTAATGTTTTCTGTTTTTATTACAATATATGTAATCCTATTTTAATTTAATCGCATATTAAAATATATCCATCTTAGGTTTAAAGGAGGTCGTAATCAAAAGTGAGTTTAAATAAGTTGATAATGTTCCGATTATTTCGTCATGTAATAATAAAACATGGTAGTTAAAATGGATAGTTTTTTTTAATTTTAGGTTTAATGGCTAATGCGATCAGGGAGGTATCTCCACCACACGCATCCTTACCGTGAAGCAATATAAGATGTAGCGCACACTGGTGTCTTTTGTCACAACGACAAACGTTTACAATCTAAGAGCCATAGAAACAGCAAGAAAGAAAGATTTTGCTGTCAAACGACTACTGGAATGGATCATTCTTTGTCGAGTCCAAAAAAGCGGAAGCCCGTTAGCATTACAAAGTAAGAAAAACACAAGACTACGGACTTACTTACTTACATACGAGTACGTGTGAACAATAAGTACTGATTTGCTACCTTTTTACCCATTCCAAATCAACAGCTCATACATTTTACTTTTACACATCCATAAAATTAATCGAGGCAAATTGAAAAGCGGACACAATATAGGTAATATTACACAATACCGTACCGAGATTTATAAACAGCCTTCCGATCTCAAAAGAGCAACGAAGCTACAATACTGGAAACGAACTGTACGTCAGCAGAACAATTAAACAGATTAATGAACATGGCCCTTATACCTTCAGAACCATTTCATTTGCCATAAATCAGAGCGATATGCTGACACGCTCGGTAGTGTTCCCAATTAATTAGGGACATCAATGGGGCCGGTTCGATTATGAGATTCACGAGTTTAATACTAAAATTATTTCCAACGGTGCGGTCCTGTTGGTACGAGTACGTCGTGGTGTACGTTACAAATCCCTATTTTGCCTTTACTTAAATTAAAAGTAATTTATGAATGAATAGAATACGGTTGCAATGTCATTGGTACCTTATTACCTTGGAGAAAATTGTTTTAATATAGGTACCTCATATTTATGTATAACTAAAATATGGTAGTAGGATATATATAATAAGTATATATATTACCAACTACTTTTTCTGTTATAGTACCTATATACGATATACCTTTTTTAATGAATTTTATATTGTTCGTAAATAAGTATATATATTATCAGTACATTTTGTCAAAAGGTCAGCATTCAGAAGACATTTATTTTTCTCTTATACGACGCTATCATCCACATGTTTGTAGAAGACGTTCTTCGGGTTCTATTTATCATTTGCAATCAAACCTTGTACCAGTAGCTTGATTAAACGATCCTCCCATTCGCAAAGGCTGTTTATATCACCCGTTCACATATGCCTTACCTTACCATCTGTCATACTCGCTGTATTGCAGATACTCGTTTATTAAGTTCTTGCTGTACTACTAACTAGCAAACGCTAGTCAACGAGTCATATTTAACTAATGAAATATAAGAAGTATGATAAAGTATAAATGCGACCTGCGAAGCTCGCCCGGTCGCACCCGACCATCAAGGGAACATCGACCGTCGTTAGGTGGGCGGGAAGACCCACCGTCTAAGTCTGAACCCCTGCTCAACAGCGTGGGTATAATATAATAAGGAGATTTCCAGGAACTCCTAAGCCCCTTGTGAATTCCCCGGGTAAAGAGAGTTACCTTCGGGCACGAACTTCCTACGCCTCTGCGCGAGACTTCGCTGAAGCGAGGCAGACAGGAGTAGTAGCTTAATTACAGCCGCACTCAGACTTTGTTGGGCGCTTCGAAGCTGAGCGAATCCTAAGATTGATAAACTCTTAAAAATCAATATTTTTTTTAATTAAAACAATCGTAGCTTTCGATGGAGTTGTTGCATGAAGCAGACCAAGGACTTACTAAAGGTATCCTCTCGTTAACTGAAATTATTGTGCGCGGTGTTCTTTCTAGTACCTACGTATTACATAATAACTAACTATGTCATTTTTACAGCTCAATTTAAGTATATCAGCAACCAGCGGACCGGTCTCTTGCATATAAATGCATTATCGCGGATCAGTCAACGTTTGACTCGAGGTATAATAATTATGAGACTCCCTCAGTTACTTCGCACGCGGCTCGATTAATCTACATGTCGCATAATAAGAAGTGTATAATAAACAGTGGCAAGAGCACCTGCAATCAAATGTCTGTCGCAGCTACATTAATAGCGTCTCACGGCCCTATCTGGTCCGCCACTCATACAATCAAGCCACAGTAAAGAAATACTTGGTAGTAGGCACGCAAACTCTACGGGATAATTTCGAATTAGTAAAACTTGTAGGTACGAGATCCTGTTATTTAAAAAGTAATGACTTGACTTGAAATTATTATGGTTAAAGAAAAGCCTTATACTTGTAGCTATCATCTCAATGAGCTGATCGTAGTGACGTTAAAAAGCGTAGCGTAAATTTGGTAGATTGACACATATTGTTCCTTTTCGATATAAAGTAGGTATAAAAGTTGCCAAGATTGTGCCTGTAGGTACTAAAAGAGTATTGAACCAAATGGTAAGAAATCATATCAAATTTTCTCTCTCTCTCTCTCTTTCTTGCCGTAAAATCGAGAAAATTATACTAGGATCAATCTATTGCAATGGATCTAAGTCGACGGATGGTCTATAGCTTGTTATATAATTAGTCTAAGATTGGTGCAGATACTTATTGTTGGGTGTCTATAAAATATTTCGTTTACATAGAAATGTCCTTTAATTTGTAATGTAATGGTTACAAATACACAGGTACCTAAATAGGTACAATGTAAGCATTACATAACTGAACATAATTCTGCAGTGCCCAAGCCGTCTGTCCACTTCTCAGTCTTAGCCATGTAATTATGGCTACAAAACTTTCATAACTCTCCAGCCAAGCCCTTTCAAATAAGAATAAGAAACATTTCAGGGGTCTATAGTATGTTGTCATTTAATTATAGGTTAGTGTTGTGCTGTTAATAGAATTTAATTGCGCTTTTCAATCGAGATCTGTTGCTCTCAAACTGGTTCCCAGTGACAATATAGTAGAGCATAAATCGATATGCAAATAGCATAATAAAGCGCCTATTACTTGTGAAAATAGTAAGGACACGTTTGTAATGGCGAGAGCAAAGTACTACATGGTGCTAGCCATTAAAATGTCAGAAGTGGAGATCGCTTTATCGCCTCGATTCTTAAGTTTCGATATAAAGGAAATAAAATAAATCCTATCAGTTTTATCTCCACTATCGACGCTACTGAACTCATATCCAGATCAAAAAGTGCTGAGTTAGAACATCGATCAAAGTAATTTTGTTTCATTATTAAAACCATGGCCACAGTCAAAGCTATTAAATAAAACTTCTGTGCTAAAGTGGCGTTTTTAATTTTTCGATATAGGTATAACTAAAATAAACAATAAATATATTGACTAAATAGTAATATAAATAATACTGAAAGGTTTTTTACGTATGAAGAATTAATGTTTAAATCCAGCAAACCTTTTTTTGACTGCTGGGCAAGAATCCTGCGACATAATCCACTTAATGATAATTATGACCAGGAACCGACCGAACCGAGGAAAGTGGCTAAATCTATGGTATTATTGCATGCGATCTACACTACCAACGAGACGCCTTTCGAATTATATCTAATATACTTAATAATAATAATGAAACAATATACGAGTACATCAGAAAAGCCCAGTCATGTTTGATTTTAAAGACTAAGCAAATATAGCTAAACGCAAAGCTTTCAGTAGTCGCAATCATTACCGCGACTTTCTGTATCAGTCGTCCCGTTAATGCAGCACACGAGCGGGCTTGTTACGTGTATTGTGTGGCGTCGGCCGCCCGATGATACATTATTTTTATAACAATAAATCGTTGTAAGTAAAGCACCGCCCGCGCCGGTGGTCTCATGCTATTCGCCACACGATCGCTCGCTGTGTGCTCTCGACTTAAGACTTATAACAACAATTCAAATTCAGGTTGGTCTTTATTCAACTAGTGCACACTTCTTATTTTAATTGTCCAAGTTCAACGCAACCTCCTTTGATGGCATCTTTCGAATAAATATTAATATTGATGCTGAATAGAACATTTAATTTCCTATTGATATTTAATTTTCTTTGACTGTTTATTTGCTTATACTTATAATTATTTATTTCTGCGCAGCTTGGAGTTATACTCGTGAGACAAAAATAAAAAAATTTAAATACACAATATATAAACAAACAGAATCTCTGACCTTCGGCTTAGTAGGGGTACCTACTTACACGATTTTACCACTAGGCTATTTAGAGCGCAGCGCAGCGGCGGCGACGAAATTACGAATTAGGCGAGCAAAGTGAAGATTCGGAGTAACTATGAATATTTCCAGGTGACCTAGCTCGATCGATTTTTTGCCCCCGTATATTGCAAATTTCATTGAAAAGGTAAAGCCGTTTTCGAGGACGTACTCGTAATTACAAACAGGTACTCGTACACTAATTGCTCATTTAATACTCTGAGTGTAGGATTATTAATAAACTTATTATAACAGTATTATTTATGAGTATAAACTTCAAAGACCTATTGATAAATATATATAAATTTAATTAAAGAGTTTTAACTGTCGGAGAAGCTAAATAAAAATAAAATTATTCCCACCTCCATCAATCCACATAGGTGCGTGCTAAAGTAAATATATTATTATTAAAATATATATAACATCTCAGTTATGTTAAGAACATAGTTAAAACGACTAAAAACAACAGCAAACAGAAAAACATGACACGGCGATCAGCTTTAGAGAAAACGCTTCATAAAAGCTTGACGCATAAAATGAATTGATACTTGAGGTGCTTTTAAAATTTATTTATTACCGATCTACAGATACGATCTATTACTTTCCTACATAAAGATAAATAATATAGTGGGGTATCCTATAATACTTCGCTCTGATAGGAATCGTAAAAATTAATAGTCTTTGACACGAAGAGATTCCATTTGCCTTTTAATTACTGAAATAATAGTGGCTATGAATCGTGTGACATCCGAGATAACACTAATATAACTTCGTAAGATTCCTTGAACATTAACACTTGATAGGTGTTTAATCAAATCGGGGAGGACTGTCAAATCGGCCATAAAATTAAGAAGCCTGGCGTGTTGCATGGTATAAATACTGCTGACAACCCGTGTGGTACCTACAGTGAATGCGTTGCCGGAGGCTCCGTCTATACAAAGAAAAATGTGTGTTGTGACGAATATATTTAGATCACACCGTATCGTAGAAATTGTCATATTATGTCTGCTTCTATCTAAAGTTCTGTTGTTTTGGATTGAAAATGACAGATAACATTTTTCTTTTACCATTTGCAATTCTTAGATGAGTAGTAGAAGTTATTTAATATAAGTATTGTTTTACCTACATATATGTTTATTCACTTCATAATTTAAAATAAAGAAAGTTGTATTCGACAAGATCACAATATTAATTATAACATTACATAATCTGTAATTATATAACCTCCAATCCCTGGCACATCCTACGATATCAAATGAAAGTTATACCAACATTAGTCTTCAGTCGGTATATTAGTTTTACTTTAAATTATAAACATACTTCAAAAAGGTGGAGGAGGATAAGAAATTAACAAGGTATATCTTTCTACGTAGTTTATTGTGAACGAGATACTCAACATTTCTATTTGCAAAAGTTCTTGAAAGTGGGAGCTTAATTGCTTATAAAAGTCCTACGCGTACTTAAGCCATTTCAATATCGACGTTATACTAATAATTTTTAGATATATTTGATATTATTCGACAATAAATTAAAAGTATTTTTTACCTACACAAACAATGCTTTCACTAAGGTTTCCTGCCAAATAAAAGAGACCAAATAAGACCAAATAAAAAAATTAACTAGAATCAAAATTTTAAATAAAAATGTACCTATTATCGTACTCAGTTTTTCTAGCTATCGAAACCTAACCCTTAAGTTAAAACTTGTAAGCGACTATCGCATCGACAACAAATTGGTATTAATGTGTAGGTAGAGTTGCTTTTAAAGTATGCGCATATCAAAGCAGCATAGAGCGAGAACGCATAGTAAATATCTAGCAAGTTGGAGTTACATCACAATCGCAGCTCTAAATTAATTTAAACTGGCTCATTACTGATCGCTTTCTTCCTATAACTTCGATTTTAGAGCCACCGAATCAGACTTTTATGTTAGCTTTTACATCACGTTTTATATTCGTTTACCGTTAGGCGGAGTCACTCGATCACTTAAATAACAGAAGCCTATCTATTCTGTGATTTGAAGTCGAGATATGTAATTTGAATGTATTTATTACGAAAATACACAATTAAGAGAGCCAATAACACGGAATATTCTCTTAATCATACGTCAGATTTAGTCAATTTTAAGTATAATGATAGCGTTCGTTCACTAAGCCGATATGATTTATCACTGAAATATATACAAAACATGAATTGGAGGAAAGTGTGTTTAATACGGAATTAAGACGGAAAGAACTCACGAGAGAGTTTTAAGTGTGCGGCGCTTAGCGCACGGGAGCTCTATCATCCGCCTATCGGATCTTGATTTACGATATGTCAACTCACTTAAAAATAAAGATGAATATTCAATTTGTAAGGATTTTGGATGTATTCAATCTTTTATAAACGCGTACACGATAAAGGACATATTATATTTATATTAAAAAAAACTAAATGTTTATCAACTTTATTTATTTTAAACATTCATTTATTTAGGCATAAAAGATAGCTAATAAAATATTATTTACCTCATCTGTGATGTTATTTAGGATTAGAATTTTTGAAAGTCCGAGATGAATCTCTGACTAAAATATGTAAACAAACATTGTAAACCATTTTAATTCTAAGTTACAACTTAAGATTCCCAAGCAAAGTAATTCATTAGGGGGTCATTGAGCGTACGCGAGACGTCGGACCCTGACGGACCATTACTCGAGATGACGGCGCGCGTGCCCGCGTATCATACCACGACCTCTATAAACTCAGCCACCCTGCCGCCCGCACCACTATCTACCACGCCGTCACAAGGGAATCTGTAGAACCCATCAGAGGTCACGCTTAAATGGAAACGTTGCACCCGCCGTTGCTTTTAAATAGGAAACGACACGTTTATCCAATTAGAAATTCACCATATCTTTGTGATAGTTGAAGAGGAAATTTGAGCAATCAACTTGCAGAGCGCCTCGGCGTTCCTATCACAGTTTATTCAATTGAGCTCGTAATGAAGTTATGTGAGCTATGCACAGTATGAAATAAGCGGGCTATATTTAGGATCATTCCGTCCGTTTACCTACTGTCAAAATAAGATGAGTGTGCCAAATCGGGTCCAACCAGTTGGAGATTGTGAAGGTTTGATTAATGAAATATTGAAGTCCTATTAAGAGGATTACTATATAGCTCACTAGCACGCATAATTTGTTAATAATCAATTAGTAATTTATACACTTGATTTTAAAGGAGTGCCGAGAGTTTTTTTCCGCCGGCTTTTTTCTCCCGGCCTACCTTAGCC
>DWQL01000349.1:0-16074 GCA_018231265.1 Noctuana haematospila | reverse complement strand
GATATCTTATAAACTGTGCTTTAGTTTGGTTTTGCCATAGCTTAAAAAGGCTACGTGGTCATATTGATGCTATCCTTAAAGCGATGAGCATGGTTATAAATCTATAAGTTTTCAATGAATCAGAGAATCTGATATAAAAAGAGATTTTCGAAATTTATGACATAAATTTTGTATTACCATGTGTATTATCGTACTCGTAAATGGTTATTTGCATCCTTATGATATATGTTTTATAGGGCACATAATGTAGGAAGACGTGCACCTTATTAGAATCATAAAGTCTATCTATACTTTCTAAGAGCAGCTTTAAAACTCTCTAACTTCCCTACTTTACAAGAAATGATCCGAGTGGGAATATCTACTAGCTTTTAACTTTTAACACCGATGTAAAGCAATTAAGCTAGGTATTTATTTGTAATCACGTTATTGCATAACGACGCAGTAGAGTAAATTTTATATGGGAACGACTAGAAAGACATTATAAAGCCGATTTAATAATTGATAGAGAACTAGTTTAAATTTACAGCAGTTAATTATAAATATGTATGCATCAGAGATACTCGTGTGAACTATGCGGTATGGTCTTATAAGAACGACGACGCTATGTTATTCAGAGGCACGCAAGACACGAGTGCTAATAAAGCTAATATGGTTCCTACTTTTTATCAAAGATATACTTTTTAAACTTATATGAGCAGCAAATGAGCACTAGGTCAGTTTCATACTCGTACGCATTGACAGATGTTGTCAATTCTATTCATTTTCTGTCAATAAAAATTATCCTCGGGGACCCAAATCTGCAATTGCAATAGTCTGGTAACGCTGTCGCAATTGTCTGCAGTTACCGACCCCATTACCAGTGGCCTAAAATTATATATAATAATTGTTTGTTATAATTTAGCGACACAAAACAAATATTTTACAGTTAGATACTTTTGCAAATAAATTATTTTGAAAGGAAATCAAATCCACAACTTGATTAAGCATTCCACTCCACTTCAATTACTTAGTAGAAGTAACTACTTGAAAAACCAAAAACAATAGAAGCACTGCCAAAAGAATTGTTATTTAAAATAGTTAATAGACTTTTCGATTATATTATTACAAGCAAGAAAAAGGATTAACCGTTACATACCTTCTATTTTGATGAGAACAATTCTCTAAAGTAGAACGTAGGATTGCTTTGAATGTATCTTCGATAATGTTATTAGGTACCGGAATTCGATTTGCGAATCAGATTGAGGAAATTGAGTTTGCAAAAAATGGGCGTATGTATTATTTATATTAAAAGTGACGTGTTGAAGACCAGTTTTTCCGAAACTTGCTGTACTTTAATATTACTGGAAGCAAAAACTGGAACAATATATATTTTAAATCTTGTCTGACAACTTGACGTGTCTTGCAGGTATCGTAGTCACATACATACTATATCTATGTACTATGTATGTATAGGTAATATAGTATAATTATGTACCTATAACTAAGTAGATAGTAGTAGGTATTTTTATATACCTACTTAAAAAAGGTGCTTGCTATAAGTAGTCATTCCAAAAAACCATTAGGTACATATAAGTATGATTTATAACTTTTAATTTAAACTCATAACCCACCATATATGGGTATACCTACTCGTATATATTATTGAGTTTTTAAACTTTCGGAATAATGCTTTGTATTCTAATGCAAAATAAAATGTTGGGTATGTAACAAAAATCTTTTAACTTTCTAAAAATTTCTTAATTCTGATGTCGCACAAGAGAGCCGTTCAAGTAGTGTACAGTTAAATGTAAATCAGACGATCGTGTTGGGGTCACCTCTTAGTCGGAATACTAAAAAGAAATTCATATGCAATTAGAAAACTTTTAGCGAATGTCGTAGGAAAACTTATGAAAATAAATGTTTTGAGTATATTTTTAGTTAAAATATCTTAGCAATAATCTGACTGTACATCGTCATCAACCAATTACTGTTTATCTTATCTACTATCTATTTAATTAATAGCAAAAACAATGTTGAAGTGAAGAGAATTCATATTTAATGCTTTTAAAACACAAAACTAAGCAATGCACTTAATTCGTAATTAACATGAATACGAATACAGGAAAGCAAGGTATGCAGTTCTTAAATGAGCCTCTTGTTCGCAAACACGCAAAGGCGCGGAGTTGCTGAGGGCGGGCGTGTGATTACGATTCACCTCCCTATAATCTAGCATGTCATAATTGAGACACAGTCATGTGTAAAGCGCGTAATTAACAATGGTTCTTTTCTTCGTTCACAGGACGGGCGGTGGCGGTTAGCGGGTAGCGACTGCGGAACTCTCAGGTCAGTCACCCCGTGCACCTTACTCTCTTGCGATCAGAATTCGTGAATCTTCAGAAATAACACGTCATTATGTCTTATTAGCGTTGAGGAAGCACTTAAAGCAAATGTACAGAAAATAACACGTTCGCGACTCATGAAGAATGGGGCGAGGATCCGTTACAGTACCTATAAGTGAAATAAATGTACCGGTGATATATCAATAGCTGAATGCAATTCTAAACGGCATTAGACGTAATTATGTAATTTTATTATGTTCGGCGTTGTGAAATAATCATAGATGTACGTATGCGCCGAAGTAATTGAAAGTACGGTTAAAAAAGGCCAATAATGTTGTGTAATTGTGTCAAATAATCTCAAAATGACTCATAGAAGCAACAACCGAAAAAGCAACGAAGTGTAAACATAAAAGATATATACAGTTAGTTGTTTTGGTACTGCGTGCATAGTGACTCGCGAATAGCTTATAGGCAGCCAGCGAGCGTGTACCATTATGAGTATCAAGTCTATTATCAAAATTGGTGCGCGTGTGCTTGTAACGAGCCGAATTGCGAGAACAACGAAATATTGAGTCTTTATTTAGAAGAATAAGTAATTTTGATATAAATAGTTTACAGCAAAAACCCATTAAGATGATACTTATAAATCTCGAGATTTACTGCAAGTTTACAGTTCATGAACATTTTTCCTTAAAACTCAGTACAACCCACCAGTAAGAAATTTGAAAAGCACTTTCATATTGTGAACCCACTTATTAAGATACTTAAAAATGCATTTTACCCTTAAAGGGAATTTACATAAATTGGCGGTAAGAAATTCCAAGAAACAGCAGTTGAACGTCAATGTTCTCAACCCCCCACGAACAAACAGGAAGACGAATAAGCACTTAGTCTATATTTGTCTTTGTGTTAATAGGTGGAACACGAGTAATCTTCGTAGCCATTTAAACTTAGTTAATTAACCACCACATTAGAACATAAGCTGTGCTCACTACAAGCAAAATAAACTAGGTCGTTCAATAGTTTTGAATATTTACAAACGTAATTATTTAAAAGAAAACGGTACTACTACGATCGATCATCGCATAGTACTTAAGCATCCTAATAACACTCAAATTGTATATTTTAAGCAGTCAATTAATAAGGTACCTACTGGTTAATGCGCTGTTAAAAATTGAAAATATGTGCCAAATTTCCCACAACCCCAAAAACCGAGTGAGAATTCGCCTAAAAAAGACAATAAAATCCAGTTAGGCAGCTCCTCGATTTCCAAATTCAGCAACCAGTTTGTGTTTAATTTAATCCTGTTACTTTTACCGTTTTCCTACAGCAACAGCATGTGACCCACATCGAACCAATATTTTATTTATGTTCATAGTCAACCATTAATCAGCGGGTACAAATAAGTAGCTCTAAAAACTTTTTTCGTATATAAACTACATACACTAAGTTTTTTGAATGTAAATAAATAATTAGATCTTTTAAAAAAATAATAAAAAGGATTACCTACATATTTTATAATAAAAAATATAGGCTAATTCTGGTGTTTATTATGATCACAATTTATGCTTAACGTATTCATTAGCATTTTGATTGCAGTGGCGGAAATTCAGATTTGGCAGGATGAGATCACGAAACTTATAATACATGATATTCATAAACAACTTTCCGAGAAACGCGTTTTGAGGTTAATTTGTAGATAAATATGGACTGTAGTGAACACTAAGAATCTAATAGACTGACCATTATAAATTATTTCTGTCAGGATATGTAGAGGCCAGAAAACTACATGAGGATGAGTTTATACATCTCTGTTTAACTTTGCGAATTAGTATTCAGTGTGACATAGTCGAAGATAAAAATAGGATACAATATTCTACGTGTGTGTAATTCCACGGAGCATTTTATCGTTCTCTCTCTCTCTCTCTTGAATTTATGACTGTAACAATTAGCCGGAGAATGTTTAGTAGGTAGGTACTAACGCAGCGTGATTGTCGTTATACTTGGATAAATCGCGACTTGAGTATTCAAATATTGTATTTTATTGTGATTTATAAGCATTTGGAGTAATGATTAACGATTAGTAGCAGTTGGTTTGATAATTCTAACCGCTGCTTTCCCGTTGTTTGATTTATTATCTAGTTACTTTTGCAGTCGTAAGTAGAGGTTAAGTGGCCTCTTGAGAATTATTTGACTACAATTTCAAATACATACTAATAATAATTAATAATAATAATTTGTTAAATCAGTAGGTTATCATGTCATTAACATTGAGTAACTATTACTTTCTAATTTCTGCTCAATATTCTTTTAATACCTAATTTATATGTATTTTTCTTTACACTTACCTCAAGTTCCACTAAAAAAGTAAAACTTACTCGGAGACCTTTGACTCATTGAAGATAAATTCACATTAAAATTTTCTCGCAGCAGCTTTTGTGAATTTGTCAGAACCTACAATTACGACTTTATCAAAAGAAGCTGTAGGTACTTACGTGGGACTTAATAATACACACATGTAGACTTATTTGAGTCTAAATTTATAAAAATATTTTCATTATGTACATGCATTAAACTAACAAGCTACTATGCACAATATTTTTAAATTATACGAAATAAAGAGATCCAATCTTTAGACAGTGAAATGAGCATTTCGCTTCGCACAAAGCGCGGGCTTCAAGACAGCCTAATGGAAGCTTTAAGCGCTCAAGTGAATATCTCTATTGCAGTATTATTAGTATCCAACAGTGTTGAGTAATGCAGAAAATTAATTGTGTTTATGAAGGATATCAAAGGAATAAATCAAGCAATACTTTGATTTAATTTCAAATGGATGATTTAATTGTTTTAAAAACAATATTTTGTTAGAGTATGACTCATAATCATATTATTACAAGATCACACGATTATACAAGACATTATTTGGAAATCATGGAAGCATCTCTATCGGTAAGAATGAAAGACGAGTTGTGTCCGTACGTTCCGTTCGTCAGTACAGCTGATTGTTTCCTGATTGTATTTGCAATGATTCGCTATGATTCAAATCTAAATAGATTTTATGTTAATTCAACGAGCGCCAAGAGTAAAGACTAGTTCAAGGCAGGCATACGGGTAGTAATACAGGAAATGTCCGAGCAATATCCACCCCGAGGCGCGAGGCATGCACCGAGAAGCAATTGTTGTATGAGCTATAGAACAAGCAAAAGGCGGTCGCCATCTTAGCCGGAGGCTTTTAATTGACAATGGATTGCAGTCGACAGAGATTCGCTGAGTGATAACATTTTACCTTTAACCCTTATACTCATATTTTATATATATCATGTGATGGCAGGTCCGTTCCGTCGATTATGGCTTTACCTAATTTGATCAAATAGCTCATCTTATACTCCGACTGCCATATTTGTGCTTGTTATTATTGAATCGGATGACCTAAGCCGAGATTTACTGTTGCCAAGATGCACCGATAAATTAATGTGCGGCCGTTATTACAGTCTATGAGTCTACTCGGTAATACCACAACTAATCAGCAAAGTGGGAACTTGACAGTGGAAACATAGCTTTAAATAATCGTTTTGCTGATTGCCCATATGTTAGTAAGATACAACGCCAAGAGATCTGTGAGTGACATGAGTGTGTGTGCAATTAGGTGGAAGGCACATTTATTTCACTGTGCGGACCACACGCCGCTGCCGAAGCATATATTGTGTAAACATCAACCACTAGCTTAAGTCGACTTAAATCTCAATATAATTAAATCAATACTTACTGTACAGCAGTAGGTATTTATACAAAGTTTTTAAATAGGTAAACTGCAAATCATGTATCTTGTTCAT
This sequence comes from Noctuana haematospila, assembly GCA_018231265.1. Lineage (NCBI taxonomy): Eukaryota > Metazoa > Arthropoda > Insecta > Lepidoptera > Hesperiidae > Noctuana > Noctuana haematospila. The sequence goes on along the minus strand of DWQL01000349.1, from coordinate 9,923 downwards.
TCTTGCGTGTTCGCAGTAGCAAATGTTTCTTTAAGGACTGAGCAATTCAATCGTGTCTCAATTATAAAAGGGTCATTACAGACCACACGGTTGTGAATATGACGGGAGCGTAAATTGCTCAGCTGATGTAAGAAAAAACATAACTGACAGTGAAATGCAGGGATTTTTATCATTTTTGTCATAAAGAAACTAGTCACTATGCAGCCACGGTCAAACGAGACATTAGAAATGCGCATTACGTTTAAAAAGTATTATAGTTTTTAATATCTTGTTTTATGACCGCGCTTCAAAGAGACGAAGCGGCATTACTCGCTGTACTCTACGTAGAGGCGTGTAACACAGCTTGAATATGAATTTAACCCGTAAACGGACATTGTGTGAACATAATTGGATATTCGCGGTAAGCGCTCGATCCGAAAGAAAGATAACTTTCGTGGGTAGAGGAGGCGGCGTTGTCAAGTGTCCATCCAATGTTATCGTACGTATCGCGACATCTTTATACCGGGGTCGGTTTTTCTACGCGTGCGCGGTGCGGTGGGCGGTAATGGCGTCCGTCCCAACGGGATTCACGCGCCGACATCGTTTCGCGTCTCATCGTGCGGCCGCAATACATCGCTCCACTTAAATTACGTGCGAGCTTGTTCCGGTAAACCATCGTGATGGTAGAAAAACTTGGCTGCTCCCACCCTAGCCACGGTTTCTCGTGAGAGCTTTTTAAACTGTCTAAATGTAACCAGTTACATTCAAATCTGAATGTAAAGAACTAAAGATGCTAATGAACAAGCTTCGTATCAAAATTAATAGAGCTATCATCACTATAAAAAGAATTGCTGTGATAAGCAATTAATTTAAGTGAAACAGATTACAGTAAAAAAAATCAGTTACCTAGTTTGATCACACGATAACACGGCATCATGATGAATAGCGATACGAAGAGATCAAATAGCATTGGTTAACGATCGATCGTTGCTAACGGTAAGCGTACAATGTGACATTTGGTTAATTATACTTTTCTTTACCGGTAATAAAACTATTTGAGTTATAAATAAGTTTAATGAAATGTTTGATTCAATGATGTACTTACCTAAATATACTTGATTAGCTTATATCGGAATTTTGAAAGAGTGAAGATCACTGTAAGATAACACAAACAATACAAATACCTACTCACCTAGATAGTCTCACGTAGAACGGAACACTTCCGCCGTTGATATAGCAAACCACAAAATGTGGAATGGAAAGAAAACTAAAAGCAAATTATCACACAATTACACCGTTATTTTCTCAACTACTTAATCAAACAGATACCTACGAGTATAAAATATGTCTGCTGCTCTCTACTATAATTCGTAGTTTGCTTGTTTATTATCTTTAAAGAAACTTATAACGATGTTGACTTAAAGTTACTTAAAGACTCTTGTAATTTTGTTTACTGAACGTATAACATTAAAAAAATTTAAGAAAATATTGAAAACTCCTCGCTTATTTACTGGAACACAAACGCTTACCAGTGTATGTATAAATAATACATTTACAATACAATATTATATGATAAGTACGAATTTTTTTGTATCAATAATAGCCAAGTAATGCATTAACGGTATATTGTATCAGTATCGACCTACATTACGTGTAAACTCTTTAACACCATTCAACTTGACAGTGTTCTCATTCCGATGTTTTATTTTTTAAAGTTGGAACTTTGAGATTGGTTAGCGATAACACCGTCTCGGACTGTTATAAATTTGGTCGGTAAATGCATCTGGGTCGTCAGAGCTGTCATCTCGATTGAAAGTGATCACTCAATACATCATGAGTCAAAAATTAAATGCGAGCAGAAGAACTGTTGCGTGCCGGAAGACACGCCTCACCGTTATATCATTAGTGTTTTTACATCAGTTGGACAGGAGTGTGTCGCCGCTTCTGGGCACCGCGAAGCCAATCAATTACATATTAGCTTAATGTGATGAAGATGGCCCGCAGGTTCGCGCCAAGCATTTGCATGGTGTGTGAAAAACGGCAGACTATTGACGTCGGCAGCCTAACGCAGACCATCAACTTGTGATTGTTGTTTATTATTATAAAGCCTATCAACAAAACGGGGTTCAAATTCCAGTATCTCTTTTCGTTATAGTCAAGAATAGACAATACAAAAATCAAATAGAAAAAAAAATCATAGAACTTCAATTTTTAAAAGTTAAATTTTGAGATTTCATAGTTCCTTAACTAGAAAACTCACGTTTGTTCTCTGCAAGTCTCACCCTACGTGCGGCGTTCAAAAATATTGTGTACGGGTTTCCCACAAGAATTAATTCCAATTGGCGGCGCTTATAACAGTAGGTGCGGAGTACGAAAGCATTAGGAACAATACCCGCGTGAGCGGTAGGCGGAGGCGGGCTCGTGCGCGCCGCTGGCCAGCCGCCCGCCCTTTCAGAATCGACTTTCAAATAAATATATTTAGACTATTTATGTTCTAACTACTATTGTTTACGACTAACGCCAGCGATATACAAGTCTTCGTTATCGCAACGAACAGAATATTGTCTAAACATAACTTAAACTGCGAAATGGTATACTCGTACCAGCATAGAGCCTTTTATTTTTTGTGTTACAGAATATGAGTTATCATTTGCTAATAAGTAAGTACTTATACAAGTTTATTCGAAACAAGGTATTGAAAAAAGTATACTCGCGTAATGTTACGTTTGTAAATATTGAATCAGATTTGTGTATTGTGACAGTATCGAGCTTGCAGTTTATGCGCACTTTGGATAATAACTTGGTCAGGATCCGTTAGTCGAGACCGGTGACACGCTCACAGATGTAGGATAATCAATTGAATGTATACCTACCAATTAGGACGGACATGTTTATGTAATTTTGTGATTCAAAGGAATGCGAATAAACGGCACGGTACATACTTCGTAATAACCTTACAATTAAGGCATATTTCAATGTATAGGTACTTAGCCGCTTTCTACGTAAAGTTGCAAAACAATTTAACGGTTACTATACAGTCGACGGTTAAATTGATTCTGGCAGCGAAAATATTTACGATTGATAAATGTACTCTCCGAAGATCGAAGAATGTTGTGTAATGATCACCGAAGATTATAATCTATTAATAGCCGTTCCAGGTGTCGTAATAGGCAAGTAGTTTATGGGCTCATTTTCTGTATGAATGTACTTATATTTTATTACTTTTACGAAATGAGCTTCATACATCTAACGGTGTGATATACTTAGGTATACGGTATTCGATTTCTTTATTACATTAACTTATAAATCGTGCCTAAAATAAGTCACGTATAAAAACATAAACCAAGTAAAAAAACAGACTTTAATGGTTGCACAAAATCGCTAATAAATATGGCGCTACAGGTCATTTAAATCTGTTGAATTTCGACCCATACACGACCTCTAGTAAAAAATAATTTGTCACCTTACATCACTGAGTCAATTTCTCATACAGCGTATCTTGTGGGCACATAATGTCGTTAACTCATTTTCTATACACACCGGTATGTCACAATGCAATTCGCAGCCGGTACACCTACGGATGCGGAAGATTGAAACGAACCTGTAAATCGTATCTATCACGTACGAGTGATCGTCATTACGGTGGCCGGTGGATTCCTTGCGGTCAATAGTTGTATATGCGAGATGAGAAGATGACATTACGAGCGCCATTGGGACTTCAATTCATTTTCATATAGATATAATGTCATCTTCACTAATGTGTTGTGCAAATCTTAATAGACGCCAAGAAATTGCTAAGCCACCACTTGCCGCGTCGAGTTTGTATATTATCATCACAGTTCATAACTCAAGACTCTGAAGCTTGTTTCATTTATCCATATTTCATCCAGTGTCGGGGTATGTATCACCAGTCCGAATAGACAAGATCCGATTTACGAGCGTGGGCTTCGATGAGCTGGCTTACGCAGATTGTGCAGATTCGATCTCCTTGTATTTATAAGTCCAAATCGTATTCGTAAGTCGGCAAAAGACCATAGTACGTCTTTTGTAATTCAAAGACAGTGGTTGGCTGTTACAAGTCTAATCTAGTTTCGAGAAAATTCAAACGTGCTTTATGGCATCCCTTGAATGGCTCTTTGTCTACTGCTGTTGCAACTAAAACAGTATAGGTAGGTACGTGAGATCGACGACAGAGACCACCTACAGTTCCAACATACCTTGTGCAATATTATCGTAGAGAATTTCATTTTAATGTACCACGAATAATTCATTCATAATCTTTTTTTAGTATTGCTACCGGAGATTAATTTCCATAAGTTATCCAATTAAATGTGTATAATGAGATAATAATTCTTTGCGTAGTTAAATATATAGAGGTTTATACTTTATTACCTGTCTGAATAATTGCGTGTACCATTACACCCGGGTAAATTGCAAATAAATTCTGCGTTTTACAGCTAAAATTCAGAAGTTAACTACGTAAAACCTAATGGCAAACAGCGGTATTGTAGCGATTTGTACTTTACTATTACGTTCACGATGATTCCGCAGAATCTGGGTACCATTCGGGCCGAAGCGGAACGTTAACCGTATTTCTTAAAACGCTCGAAAAATCGCAGCTTCGCTTGGAACAATTGGGGACGCGTGTCTTCGGTAAAAAAAGGAGATTGGTGACGAATTCTGATTTGCTGCATGTTGGGCGGCGCGGGGAGGGCTCGCGCGGCTGCGAGTGCTCGTGCGCAACACGCCGCGCTGCCGCGCCTACCGTTACACTGCACCACTTTGCTGGACAGTTAGGTACATGCAGCAGAAATGTCATTTTTATGTTTTATCGATGAATATAATCTAGTCCCTGAATATCTTACAAAGTTCAGAACCGTAATGACGGATATTGTTTACGTTCGTATAAGTATAAGTTCGTAATAGAATAGTTAGTGTAGTAAATAGTAGTAATTTCAGTTTAACATGCTGGTATTAATTAAGTCTGATGGAGGTATGAAAATCGGTAGCGCGAATCATTCTACTACGAGAGCTAGCTGTGTTTGTGTGCTACGATTACGCTGTCACTTACAGTATACTTGAAACTTACAATAAATTACAAGTAAAATTCACTTAAGTTATTTGAAAATAAATCAATTCGTCAAAATAAGCACATAGGCACTCCCGGTGCGCTGCGTTAACAAGGTCGGTCTGCATGTCGTTAAGTCATCGTTAGCGAGGTCCCCTACGTGGTTAAGTAATAGAGGTGTTCTCGTTGTAGTAGGAATCACATCCGCCAGTTTGTGACGAAACGATGATTGACGAGGAAATAAACGAGTGATATTGCCTGGTTTAAAAAAGGGAGGAAATATTATTAGTGAACATAACATAATGGGTTGAACATAATGAAATAAATAGCCATCTATTTAAATTGCTATTTACCTATTTGTAAGTATTGTAAAATTGCAATTGGTAAGTATTTTAATTAGAAGTATTTCCTCGCAATGATGTAATTAGTGCACCCTTTCGAAACTTTAAAGCCGTTGTATTAAACTAGGAAGCTTGTGTCGTTTGATTCCTACATTTATTATACGACGACAGGGTGGTAAGATTGTCGGATACGGGATTACTACCATACGAGTGTGTTTGCGGCTTCTTTGGCGTCACCCGGAGCTACAGTCGTGACCGGCGCGCGCGCTCCGGTGTTGTCATGCGCCACTTGTGATTTTATTATATCCAGCGCCTACTGACCGTCACGGCGCTTCACACTGTTATCTGTGGTGTACCGGTATAATCTCTTACTATTTGAATATGAGCTTCAACAACAGTTAAAATTAAATATAGTCCATGGAATCACTACATTACAACTATATTTTTAAACTTCGTAAAGTTATAAAGATAATTATTTCTTTCTTACCAAGAACTGGCAGCCGAGGTTGCTTTCTATCTTTACAAAGAGAAACGAGCACAGGAGCCGTTTATCAAAAGTGTTTATACGACTAAAATGCCAAAGTTCGCATCGTAGTCATGAACTTCAGATGGAATTTGATTCTTTGGATATAATGTCGCACGACTGGTAGTGACAAACATAAATTACAGTTAATCCAACAATAGGCTTCGTGACAACTGTCACGTGCCTTAACGCGAATAATTTACTATTGGATAGCGATTATACCCACTATTGTCATCATTATTTATCCGTCACGACCGTTTACATATATATCAAGGAGACGATACAAAATTGACGCGTGTAGTATGTACGTTAAAGATTTTCCTCAATTTCTTTATTAGAATGAAAAAAAAACAAAAGAAATTACATTATCACATTAATGGCTCTGATTGATCAGGTGTGTCGTTAAACAAAATCGATCCAGGTGCATGTATCATCAAAACATTAAACATAGGCACAGGGAAATAGAGTGTGCGGCCGCTGCGACCTCTGCGAGCGCAATAATTGAGCATAGAAATCAAATTACAGATGATTGATGATGCCGTTATAGCACGGCCGAAGCCGCAAAGACGCCCGCCAACCGAGTGGACCGTATCATTTGCGTAATAAGAATTCGACAATGTATCTTGAAAAAATCTGGGAACATATCCGCACTTAAGAATTTACCTACAACTTTTGCATGCATGACTGTATTCATTCACGATGATGAAGCTCAGCAAAAAGCCAACTTTAAGCATGGGAAAGCGCTTAAGTAGGTGACAAATCACTGCATGCTTGTCTAGACTATGTATTCCAATGAGGTCAGCCGAGACACGCATATTTCTTTGCGCGAAACTACAAGACGTCGTGTTAAATCGGAAAGCTACACGGAAATTTGCATGTAATATTTTAAAAATATTAGATATAACTTTAAAGAAATATCAAAGTCGTTATAATTTATTTTAGAATAAAATAATTTATGTATTTTTTTACATGTTAGTAACATACATTAAAGCGTTGTTTTAGAATGATACAGTTAAGTAGAGTTATGCTAACGATGCATTTCACTGTCGTTTGAAATATGGCACACAGCTGTCTGTCCACAGCGAACTACGAACTAGTAGGCTAGCCTAGTCGTATAAGTTTGCTGCAATTGACATGCCAAGGGCGCCCTTCCGCTCCGCAAATTAATTAAAACGACACTTAGCTGGTATGTGACATGCGGTTGAAACACGCAACGTTTGTGTCACGCTACGTGCATCTCAAGTTTCTAGAATTTACGACGCGACTATATGAAAATTCCACGCTAGTTTGAAACAAAGGGATTTATTCTGACGCACTGAAAATATATATTCTCCACAGTACCTAATATGCAGAGTGAGAACACACTTTTAGTTTTGTCATCTTATTAGAGATTTTCGTCATAAAAATTATAACTGTCTTTGTAATTGTCATTATTGTTGTAGTGATGACAAAATAAATAATTTCTTTCAAATAATTAAATTAAATAGAAGTGAATAAAAATGTGTTTAGTAAGTGTGGGAGAGTAGTATACGCGCCTTCACGTTATATACATAGCGAATCGATTGCTGATCCGATTGGAGTCGGTGATTAATATTTACTTTCCGAAAGTAAAAGAGAAACATTTTACTTTGCAAACGCGTATTATTTTAAATTTCTAGATTGAGCAAAGCAATTATACAAAGTTATCGTTGACGGGGAAAGTAGCCTATTTTTTAATCTCACACGTTGTGCCCAATTGAATTCATTTTTATATTGACAATACTGAAAAAACAACGATACTGGACACCTGACTAGAATGTTTAATATGGTCATAAATCCCCAAATATTATTATTATCGTAAGCTTTTTGAAGAGTATAAGAACTTTTTAAAAAAATATATTGTCTTAAGGCCAATAACATCGCTTTGAAGTTGATAGGCAATTGACAAAATTCACAAGGTAGTCGAAATACATTTATTTTAACCGTAGATATCGTAGTCTCCAAAGCTAGTCATAAATCAAAGTTGTATTATTTTCACAAGCAATTCTCCTATTGTTCTTTCAGTAATCCGTTTCATTAAATGATTTCATTGTAAAGAAATAAATGCATCATCTTCTGTGCAACTCACCGCCTTCGCCCGCGGCACGTACCTGTCGCTTTTATTATAATACCTATAGCTTTATTTTCTTTGAAGTGAATAGAAATTCTAGTCAACACCCGCCATTATTCTTCACGCTTCTTACTTTTAATCAGTTAGGTACCTATTTTATTTTTGTAAAAAAATCAAAACGATCCAGATATAACCGCGATACAAAGACTATAACTTGACATAGAATAATATCGCCTTACGAATCTTACAATGTAAATAATAGTAGAGTATGGACTCCAGCGTTAGTAAGATGCGAGTAGCAATTTCTTTGTGAGGAAATGCATTGAACCGGTCGCGCTAAGCCGCTGAACAGGTGTCAATGGGACTGCGACCCTACATGGATGAGACAGGATGCAAACCAGTATAAGGTGAAATGAAATTTACGGTCTTGCTTAAGCCTACGGCTACGATAAAGTAATATTTAACGGCGAATATCAATGATGCCAAATAAATGAATGGAAGCATAGTGCAAGCGATAAATGGCATTCTATACGATTACGGAAATACGTCTATTGACACCAATGCCTGTGTAAGATAAATGAATGACAAAGTTCTATATTCATCATTTTATCATTAGCGATTCGACGCATCAAGTAGAATTTAACATACTTATGCTCAATAAAATTATATTGGAAAAGCATAAATTATAGAAACAGCAAAATTTCTCGAAGAATTAAGAACTACATTACGACCTACCCTTTGCAACCGTACTACTTTAAAATGATGCTAAGACGAATGTGAAATCAGATATAGCAATTTTTAATATAGGTATTAGAGAAGCATAATCCTAATGAAGTGCGGTATACAGGACGACGTTACCTACATGGATAAACAATTTAATTAGTTCCTTTCTTGCAGAAAAACCAGTTTTTCTATAGATGCATAAACAGAAATAGTGAGGACAAAAAAGTAAATGAGTATAAGGTTTATTTTATGTACTGAGAAAGTAATCAAGGACAAAAGAAAAATAGGTGTAATTGTGCACAGAACCACAAAGGGTGAAGTGGACAGAAATAGAAACAAATTGCGATGTCGTAGCCGATAATACAAAAGCGACCGCAACCATGCTCTATCTCGCATTCGTTAGGTTCTTCTTCATAGCAATAATAATAACATTTTGTAATTCTAAGGATTAAAGTAAAGAATATCATTTGTTCAATTTAATTTACAAAGATAAAACATTGTATTGACCTTGTTACAAATAATATACTTAAGTAAAATTTATATTACGTGCAGTGACAGTAGTAGTCTATCCGCGTAATGCAACCAGCATTACGCGGATAGACGTTATCTATTGTCCACTTCGCTGGCCAAGTTTAGGTTGGTGATTTGAATTTTATGATACATTATATGAAAGAACAGGGTTGGTGTAAATGAAAGTGAACTGATTTTAAAGAAAGCGATAGAACTAACGGATGTAGTGCCTGCACCGAAAACCTAGTTCCGATAATGTCTCCGAGGGCATGCTGCCGTGAACAATACTACGAAATTATAGGATTTATCTGCAAGACCCTCATTGGTAAGCATGATTAATCGCAGAGAAACCAAGCCGGACTTACGCGTAGTAATTTGTGATCTCACGTTTTACACTGTACTGATCATTAGTAGAGTCATTCTAACCACGATCTACTGATTTTTCACACAAAAATCAGTTAGAACAGAACTACGATGTCTTCAAATTACACGTATTGTAGTTCTTATCCACGAGAACATAATGTACTAGGTATAGGTCAAATTGCAGTTTCGTGCTTTTGTTTATAGTGCTGTGGCATGCTTTATAGTGCCTACAAGTGATATTACGACTATTGGATTTCTCAGATATGTGAATGATAATACGAATCCCTTTTTTTAAATAAAAATATGATAATTTTACAGTTTTTTACA